>VZRU01017845.1:0-20124 GCA_013398155.1 Pedionomus torquatus | reverse complement strand
GAAAAGCAGTGCAAAGGATGCATCCCCCTTTCACTCAGAACAGTAAGCAGTTAATTGTGGACTGAGCTATTGATGTGCATCGAAATATCACAGTACTTCATAAGAAACCTTAATGCAGTTTCAGGACACAGATAAGCATTGCCATCCCTGTTCTACACAGCAAGAAATAAGAAGCCAAAGTGGTGAAAGTAGCCTCTATTGGTACATACTTTTTTTAAAGATTAGGACTTGGGTAACAGAAGTGCCGAGTATTAAGAAGAGGACACCGAGAGTGTGTCTTCATTGCTAGGACAGAACAACCCCGAACTGAAAAAGCACAAAAAAAGGAGCAAATATGGCTTAGGATACCAGGGGGGTCTGTACAGGGACCAGAGGTGATGCAAGGTCAAGCATTCTGCAGTGGGGCCGTGGCCAGCCTGTTCTAGAGACGGCTCGCCAGGAGCAGTCAGGATGCCAGCCCCTCTGACCTGCATGGCTGTGGGAACAGGCGTCACCTCCCACAACCGGAACATTTAGGCAAGGTAAAGGTCATCTTAGAGCCACCTCTGTACTGTCAGAGTTACCTCAGGTTCTGTGATAGCAAACACTCAAAATGGAAAACTAAGGCCAAGGCAGCTTACAAAAGCCACACCAGGCAGAGGTACAGCTGTTGATGTCTCCATTAGAGGCCCACTCACCCTCCTGCAGCACCCATCTCCCCTCAACTCCCAATTTGGAAGCATGTAAGAAGTTGAACTTGCAAAAGCAAGGACAGGAGAAATCACCTGTTGAGGCACAGCAGAGAGCTAGTGAGGGCCTCATCAGATGGAAGGTTCCTTCCTGAAAATGGGCAAAGCTATTCTTAGTTTTCCATTTATCTCTTCCTTCTGAATGTGGCTGGCAGTTGCACTGCCCTTTTGCCTCCCGTGGACTTTAGCCTGTTGCACGCACACTTGGCTGCTTGTGACAGCCCAAATTAGGAATAAAATGTTTGGCTTCAGAAGCAAGGCTATAACAAAAACCCAGGGAAGATTTCAGGGAAGGTCTATTTTTCAACTCCACGAAACAGAATACGCAACAAAGAATTTAGCTTTCATTTAATTTGTTAATTGCACATGATCTTTTCGTGTAGTACTTTCAGTCACTATGAGCTTTCTGGGCAGAGGTAGGTTAGGCACACCAATATCTGACACACCTACTTCCTCCAAAGGAGAAAAATTTTGTAAAATACGATACTTGCATATCTTCAACACAGCCAAAACACAGTAACTCCGTTAAGATGGGTAAGTGTTCATTTATCATATACATTCACAATGGGAAAAATAACTCAGTAGCGCTGGCAAAAAAAGGTTTGGTAGATGTTAAATCAGACGAAAAATCAGCTTTGGTGACCTCTCATTAGTGTACATATGACTGCGTTCAGATGGGGAGAATCCAGAAAAAAAAGGGATGGGAAGGCAGGGCAGAGAAAAGACTTCTTCATGTTGGTGGCAGCACACTGTTTGTTCAGCTCAAACGCATTTGAAACCCTGTATGAGAACATGAAAGCTTGCCTTCAGCAGATGTGGCTCCACCTGCCTCTTCCACCTGAGGGGACACAAATCCATGATCTCCACCACCCACGAGAGGGCTCCTGGGCTATACAGGCACCATTGTCTTTTATGAATAAATGAACTGGTGAAGGGAGTGTGGGCTGAGACTACTCTGTCAACACAAGCCCTTCAGTGTTTTAAGTTAAAAGAAGACAACTACACCCCAAGTACTTCACCTGGGAGCGAGTGAGTGATGCTCCTGCCATTGAAAGACACTCAGCAGACAAAGGCTTTTGATCCCAAGTTCACCCATCCAAGGGATGCAGAGCCCTATCCTAGAACAGTAGGGTTGGTCCTAGATTTGTATCTGACTTCTGTCAGAGCTGCATCTTCGTAACTGCTGAAGTGAAGGGTTTTACTTTGGCAACAGGATCATTCCTTTAGCAATGACACAAATTATAGAACACATTCAGTTGAGATCCAGAAAAAAACTGACTGTTTTTTCTCAGTTCTTTAATACAGGGGATGAATCCTTTTCCTACCACTTTACACCACTGCCTTAAAGGAAGAATATTTCTTTAACACCACAGCACGCAGTTCTTTCTTCTTTACTCTGTTGACAGAAAGCCTGTGTCATGACATGAAGCCTATAGGGTTTGTCTAACAAGAAATAGCATATTTTACTGCTTGTAAAGGAGGCACAAGAAAAACAACACGGTAACGTGTCAAGTATAGGCACCAACAAGAGGAAGTATCCCAATATTTATTCTCAATCAAAATTTGAATGTGCTTAAGTTTTCCCAGGTTTTTCCCATGAAGCGGTGCAGATTGTACCCACTTGTTTGAAATAACGGACCTTTCTGCATGTGATTGAAGAGGCAGCTGCAGCTGTAGACCTTTCTGTTAACAGTTTATATCAAGCAGCAGCCCATTTGAGAGGTGTGTTATCCTCACCTAATTCTTCCTGGCATACTGTATGTAACAGAAAAGTCAGAAAACATGTTTTGTTGAATATATTTAAAAAACAACCACAAACCAATACAAAAATATTCTCACAGTTGTAAAACATTATGCTTTTTCCCTTTCTGAAGGGCTGTGCCTTTTGGTGTGCCAGGTGCTGGTTGGCATCAGCTGAGGGAAGCTACTGGTGCTGATACTTGAAAGGAAAAGAGCTTGCCATGGGTTCAGGTATCAGCATCAGCAGTTTCGCTGTTATAGGAGAAGGCAGGCAGACTTGTGTGACACCAAAGCAGCCAGTGGTTGGGGAAACAGCCTGCTTTCAGGACAAGGACAAGTAGTTCCACTGCTGGGCCTGCTCACCCACCGGGATATTTGAGTCCTCTTGTGCTCGCTTGGGATGGGAACCACTTGAATCACTGGTCTGGCTAAGCATAGTATCACTGAGGATGGAGAAGGATGCCAGCTGGGAGAGCACACGGGACAACTATTTTAGTTTCAATTTTCGGAAAAGAATTAAGGTATGTTGAACACATACCTCTGAAGACCTTTGCACAGAGTTCAGAGCCTAGAACTGAACAAAGGTCTGCTGCGGTAGGACGAGGGGCAATGGATTTAAGTTAGAGAAGAGTAGATTTAGGTTGGATATTAGGAAAAAATTCTTTACTGTGAGGGTGGTGGAGCACTGGAACAGGTTGCCCAGGGAGGTGGTTGAGGCCCCTTCCCTGGAGATATTCAAGGTGAGGCTTGATGAGGCCCTGGGCAACCTGGTCTAGTTGGGGGTGTCCCTGCGACTGTGGGGAGGTCGGACTAGATGACCTTTGGAAGTCACTTACGGCCTGGATGGTTCTATGATTTTATGACTTTCCTTGTAAATTACATCTCTTGTCACCAGTATAAACTACTGACTCAAACTGCAGAGAGTTTGATTGCTAGAAGCTATACGTAGGGGATGCAGTACTGCACTTAAACGCAGCAAGCCTCTTAAAAGCCTAAAGGCAGCACATATGAGCAAAGCAGACATTTATTATTTCTGCTAAAAATTCAAGAGTACATCCTTGCCCTCTTCTGACTGATGGAATAATAATGCAAGAATTTAGTAAATTAACCAGAAAACGAACAAACAAAAAAACAACCCAGCAGCCTTTGCAAGGCCTCCAATGCAGAAAGCTGACAAAAACCATACAGACATCTCGCATGGCTGACTTCAATCCTTTATGTTGACAGTCCATTTATTCTTTTTTCCATTGCCACAAAATTTACACACGTACAGCTTACTCAGCAGCAAACCTCTCAGGTGCACTGAATGAGCAGATGCCTCCAGGTTTGCTCTCCTTGGCATGACATACATGATAAGTCACATTTAAATTTAGAATTGGCAAGTACAATTCCTATGGCTCAGTTTCAAACACTCTAGGATGTAAAACCAAACAACTTGGCACCGGGTTTAAAAATACACACAGCTTATCTAGGAAGTAATACTGTATGCACCGAACAACTTGAAGACATCTGTACCATTTATGATTCTAAATGGATCAGCCTAGGTGTTACTGCTGTACCAGCTTACCTATAAAAGTAGAACAGCGAGCAGTAAGGAATTATTAAAATACATAAGGAGCACATCATTTGGAAGCAGTTTATTTGCATTTATTTTAATGACTGTTCAAGCGTGAAGGTGTAACTCCATGCTCTTACTTACGGGAATGTAAAATGCATACTTAGCTTCAAATGGGCAGAAGACCAGGAAGAACAAAAGAAAAAGTGCATTACATTTAGGAAGTTGGCTGCAAAAGCACAACTTCTATCTTGAGAATATTTTGTCCAGTCTTCCTCTTCCACAAAGATCCCCACAGGAACGAGGCTTAATAGGGTGTGTTTGCACAGAAATACTGAATACTATGCTAAGCACCTTCCTTCTTCCTCAGATTAACAATGTTACAAACCTCAACCCACACACGATTTTTAATACTCTATTTATTTTCAAAGGTAAAAGGTTCATCAGGCTGATTTGAGGGAGGTCTCAGCACGAGCAAATGTTTTACAAGCTCTAGCGCGATGAAACTATTCAGGTGCATTACATACCAATGGATTAAACTACTTCTGGTCAGTTATATTATAGCTATATAGTTCAAGTGGAAACTGTGTTAATTAACAAGCATTCCACCGCTTTTGGCTGGATAAATGTACTGATGTTATGGAGATGGTACACGTCCTCCCACAGGACAGACACAGAAATAGCCTGTTTCGGGAAGGAAGAGTACGTAAATCAAATACATTAGAAAGAGCATAACGCAGTCGTTAAATTTCCATTGACTTCTGTAGAGTACCTGGACTTATGTACGCAAATGCCCTTCAAAAAAGATGTAGCCAAAAAGTAATAATTTAACTCAGTATCACTCCCTAACTCTACGCAGAAGAGAGAGGCGGCTGAAGACTGAGATACTGACATCTAGCGGCTGCCACGCCGGACTCGGCATTCACAATTAGTGCTTCGGGTATAAATACTATACTACTACATTGGAACTCGCCTGCTATATTCTTACGAAGAGAAAATTTGCTAGTTTGTTCAAATTTGCCCTAATTCTGCTTTTTTAAAACATCACGCACAACTGAAATTCTTTCAAGCAGAAGAATGGAGGTAATCTTTCTGTACACAGCGCATACCTTTGTTCTTGTAGGCTGCACTGACATAAATGAAAGCTGACTGCTTATATAAAACTCTAAATATTAGAGCTTAAGAGAATAGTGTAAGCTTTTATACCTTCACAACTACAAAATGAAATAGTATGCTGTCATGCAGTACTTCAAAGGTCTCAGGTGATCCAAAGAAATATAAATTACATCGCTTAATGCACTATTTTCTCCAAAATTCTTGCATCTATTCAGCTCTGATTACACAAAAAAAATATATTGCTCATAGCTGTACATATATCCTTTAGTAACTCTTTAATAAAATTTTACAGTGGCTATGACAAACTCTTTTGGATGAGGTAGCATTTCAAAAGAGCCCTGTGTGAAGACGTGTTGACTAGTTCCTAGTAAAACTTCATTGTGCTTAGGCAGTGGAAGACACTGTTGAGAAAGAGGAGCTTGACCTCTCTACATTTTATAATCAATAGCTTGTGGAAAGGGGAAAACAAATGACTGAACTAATTCACATTTGGTGAAACTTGGTCCAATTCCACTTGCCTTGACATCAATTACACTGCAATGATTTACTCCCCCCCTCTCTTAAAGAAATGTTACTGAATGCACAACACATCCAGAGGCATGAATGCTTATCATCATTAATAAAGTCTCCTTACCCCTAACTATTTTTCCAAAGTGGAAGCCAATTAGTTAAGTCTTTGGGCTTATTCCCATTTATTTTCTGCAACATCTGACAGGAACTGCATTCAAAACCGTGTTGCATTTAGCTGGAATTTATGATATGTTTCAGTCTACAAATAAAGTTGTATTCCATCAGCTAGTCATCCAAAATGAAGTAAATAAAACACCTAAGTGAAGACTAACTGAATCATGATAATCAAACATGAATTACAAAAGCATCTTTGGTTGTTTAATGTCTACTTTAAAATGATTAATAGGAAAAGCTGGAGTTGCAATACAGCACAGAGCAGCAGCCCTTCCTCAGCAATGCTACTGTTACACATCCAAGCACTTGAAGAAGAGTAACAAGGAAGTTTATCTCACTGGGAGAAAACAAAAGTCTGGATGTAATCAAATCTATACATCTAGGACTTCAAAATACAAATTTAAAATTTTGGCAACAATAAAAAAAAAGCATAAGCGTTGGGTTTTTTTTTTTCATTTATGTTACAATTCTATATTAGGACAGATCTATGGAACTTTTATAAAAATACAACATACTGCATAAGTTTTATTTAGGGATTTAATTTATATACCACAAATACTGCTTTTCATATAAGTACAATATAATACAGTTTTATTTATGTAACTGCTGGTGTTCACTTCGGATCATGAACTGAATCGCATGCTGTGCTGTCAAAACTGTAATAAAATGGCCTCTAGTTAAACTTCTCCAAAGTATAAAATCATGCAAAATCTACATCCTATATGATACAACCAGTACAATAATTGAAGCCAATAGCCTACAAACAGCCTGGACTATCTTCTGAGTTTGTTCTTCAAATGTCCACACGTCAGCCATCATTTTCTTTAGGCAGAAAGGAAGAATTTCAGTTTTGTCTGTAGAATGTCCTCAACGACCACTGAAACCAGCAACAACGTGCACAGCTATCAGTCAACAAATCTTCGTTATCTAACACAGTTCAGAGCGCACGTTTAGTCCATATTGACAAGTCTGGGGTTAGGAAGTTTTACGCTTTCCTCCTGTGACTACTGGTCGTGCATATTCCACAAAATCATCTATAAGAACAGGCCACGCTCCTAAAGAGAAGTCAAGCAATTCAGAAATCAATCTGTCATTATTAGCAATAAATCAGTGTAGTCTCTAAATACAAAGATCAGAAGCTCACTTTAACATTTCTGGCCCCGTCTGGCTTTAACATGCACGAAACCATGAACATTTGAAAAAAAGCACCTAAATACATATTTGAATGTCTTCTTGCAGCGATAGTTCTTAGTAAAAAGAAAATACATTAAAAGCACAATCCACACTACAAAGTTTATAAATGTTAGCCAATAGCAAACCCATGGCATTCCTATTAGGGTTGGAATTTCTGTACAATCATTCCAAGACAGGATTTGCAGCATTAGTAACAGAGCGTAAATTACTTTGAGGTAAGCAAAAGATAAAATGCTCATGTAGACATTCTCACAAGTAGAAAAATGATGTATTTCCTTGCAGTTAGCAGTACTTCTGTACAAAAAAAATACAGTTTCACTGAGACTCTTGTACTATAACAGGTTCAAATGACAAGTGTTGTATCATAGTGTGACAGTATCTTTACTTCTATTTACACGTTATAGCAAACTAGTTAACCTTATTACTGTTTTAGCAGTAAGTATGACACTCTATTTGCAGCTAAACCTCTAAAGGTAAACAAATTAAGACAGACAGTAGCAGCATGTTCTGTTGTTTATTTAGGGCAATATTTTAATTCTGCTGTACCAGTTTCTGAAGATATTCAAGCACTGCTTACCTTCTTCATCATAGTTGGACATATCATCTGCAATCATATTTCCAAAGTCTAACAAGAGATTCCAAGTATCTTTTGGAATTGATCTTTTATGATGTTCCTGTAACAGAGGAAAAATGACATTGTTCACTTCAAACTGTTTTCAAATTCCACAATACTATTTTATAATGATATATACAAAAATACATTTTACAAGTATTTCTTCTCCCTTTTTTTTTTTTATAAGTAAAACTCAAGAATTTCCAATGGAAGCTACAAAATAAACTGTAAATAAAGGCAGAAAAAAAAAAAAAACATAAGAAGTCTTCAATAGTTATTTTATTTCTTCATTCTGGTTTTAGGGTACGTGTTCCTAACTCATTACGAAAAAGAATAAACCAAACACACTTCATATTTCCCCCTAATGGCATCCATTTGAGGTTCTGAAACTCTGCAGCCATGGGTCAGCATTCTGCCATTTCACCTGGAGCCCCCTTTTTTTTCCCCCTATGCCTTTTTACTTACACTTACCCAGTTTCTCTCTTAACTTGCTGATTATAGTTGCACCTACGCTCTCTTTAGTCCACAACTGCCTTCCAGTCCCATCATCTCAGCCTCTCTTCAGCTATTCTCTCCTTCATCACAAGGCACTGCCTGCATTTACTCCACTTCTGCTCAGTCTCCTTCCCCACCCCTCCCCATCTGTTCTATTCTCTACTACCATCTCCTTGTCTGATTTCAACTATACTCTTTCTTCAAGCACCCCATTCACAGGTGGCCACCTTGGCCAGTTTGAACAGTACTTCAAAAAAACTTCAGTCCCAGGCAAGTGTTCTCTCAGCTTTTAAAGTTAGCACTTCCAAGATGAGAGAGTGTGGGGGGCAATGCAATGACAACTAAGCCGTTGTGACCTGTAGAATAAAGTCAGGTCATTCACATCTCCCTTCACCAGTTGATACTGCTGTATTACCTGAAGATAACAAGGGTGATTAATAGATAATTAAATTTCAACACCTAGTTCTGGTTTGCAGCAAAAAGGTGCAGGCACATGAAGAGACCTGCTCAATGATGCGTTGGGGTTTTTTGTGCTTGTGGTTTTGTGTTGTGGGGTGAGGTGGGTCTTTTTGGTGGGTTGGTTGGGGTTTCTTTGAGCATTTAGAGTATTTTAGAGTATTTAGAGGAACAAACAGCATATCAAAAATCTAGCAAAGTTGACATCCAAGTCAACAGCAAACACATCTTCACTCAAGCCAAATGTTGTATCTTGACTGCAAGATGTATGACAAGCAGGCATACCTTCTGGAAAAAGCTCCTTAAAACAAACAAAACACAAAGACACACACACACCTCCCATCCTAAAAAGTCTTAACTTGCTTCTTTCTCAGGTTGATTTTTTTTTTTTTTTTTGATCCAAACATTTCTTCTGAAGTAAACATTCAGGTCAAATATTTGTAGTGAAATAAGACATTTTATACCAGATCATCTAGAGTATTGCTTGAAGTGGAGATCTGTAGAACTGTCTGTTGTAATAAACTTGATCACATCGGTAAGTGGTGGGAAAAAAAAATTAGGGCTTTTCTTCAGTTCCATCTGTAAATCTGAATATGGATGTGTTAAGTGTATTGTGGCACTTAATGTGAAATGTTTTGGCAAGTTCTCTTGATGAAACTGGTACAATATCCAGTGAAGAAAATAAATAGTCTGTCCAAAACGTTTTGAAAAAACTTCAGAAAAAAAATATTGCACAAAAGCACCCACTTTCCCTACTAAGCACTGGTGATTATGTGACAAAAATGCAGAAAGATTTCTTAATTCTCCTAAACTGCAGATAAAAAGATAAATTAAAAAAAATATATATAATCAAGGAAAATGATACATTATGTAACATTACATAAGGTGTTTTTTATTGCCAGTACATAGAAACGCAAATGTAGAAACACAGATAAGTGAATCACGCCTTTAATAAGAATATTTTGCAATTTCTAAAGTTTAATTTATGCCTCTATTCTACTGCCCACAGAATTGCACTGGTAAAGAAAGCTGTTGAGATCAGTTCACAAGTATTATGTAAAGAAAAAAAAAAAAAAAAAGAGTCAAAATAATTACTTAGACAAGAACTTCCACTTAAAAAGAAAAGTCTCTCAGGTTAAGTCAGTCATAACAGAACTGACATTTTAAAAAGACTGAGTTTATGCATTAGTACCACAAAAGGCAGAGCATGGTAAAATACATGGTTGACTAATCACAGCTGTCTTGAGAATAAAGACAACAGAGGTTCAGTCTGCAATCACAGCTTCATTTCACATAGAAGCTTTCCTAAGTAGGAGGATACAGGACGAAGCAAGCAGAACGCTCTATTAATTTGTTACATCTTCTTGCATTCTTCTAAATTGGAAAATTACATAGAGAAGATTTAATTTGGCTTGCTATAAGACTATTTCGTATCAGTTTTCAAAAAGGAAGAAGTTCAAAGGAAGTATTCAGACATCTTGACTTTTTCTTTATTGTAAGCACACAGCCTACAAGCCAGACTACTGTGAACAAAGATAGTCGGGAAGGAATACATTAAGTACTTACCAACAAAAATTTATTCCAAAGATCTAGAAATTTAAACCTTCCCGACAAGACTAAATTCCAATATGCAATTGCCATTTCTAGGTCTGCAAGAGACAAAGCAACATGTGAATAATACAGCACATTATATACAATAAAACTCCTATGTTCAAACAAATTAATGCTACATCTAGCATATTATTATACAAATGAATAACGTTCTTTTAAAATCATGACAAAAATTATGAGGAACTGTTTTCTACTCTGAACCCAGAAGGCAGAAGACAAGCAGTATAAATTGCATATTGAACATCACATTCATAAAGACTAAAATATTTTTGTCATCATCCAACAGTGCTGGATTAAAGCTACTTTCAATCTACAGAAACAGAACAAAATAGTTATGAATAACACTGTCTACAAACTAAAAAAAAAAAAAAAAAACCAAACACAAAAACAAACCACAAACAAAAAAAATATGCACAAATACAACAGACACTGACAGAAACCCAAACATTTAAGTTTGCAGGTGCCAATTCCTGTTAATGTGTTGTATTGAAGACATTACTTTAAAGGGTATTTAAGGACATGAGGGGGTAAAAGAAGAAAAAAAAAGGAAAAAGAAAATATTTGTCTGGGGCATGATAATTCTACAGCACTGCTTAGTGCAATAATTCTCTTCTCTGGGAATTATTTAACAGTCAAACACCTACACCAAATATTGAAAATATAAGTAATAAAGCAGCCCTTATTTTGCAGTACAGCCCTGTACATGACCTCGCTCAGTTCATGTACACCAAGACTTAGCACTGCCACACATTCAAAGCAATATTAGATACAACGTAAGTGTAGAAAAGATGTTTTCCTGAAGGCTTGTTTTCATTCTCAGCAACTCACAATACCTAATGGCTTTAGTGCTTGGTCCCACAGGTCACTGAACATACCACAAAATAAATCACAGCCTTCCTTAAACCACAAAAATATCTCAGTTTGTGCTTTCAGCATAAAGTAAATAAGCAAGATGAAACTCAGTATAATCATAGCAGATAAGATGGAAGCTTGACCTCCACCTACAAGAAAGAAGCAGGGTATTTGAAGTTGTACTTATCACATTACAAACCAAATGCCGCTCTGCCACCTGAAATCAAGTTTCAAGTCTGAAAGGGATGTTCCAGATTTTAAAATCATCAGTTCCCTAGAGTCTGCATCACAGAGGGCTGGGGCTCAGCCAAAGTGCAATAGTTAAGACACAGAGGAATGGAGTACACATGTACAACGATACATAGGAATGGGGCTGCTGGTGTTTGTTCTACTCTGATCAGAGTACTTGCCAGCACAGAACTTGCTTTATGTCTTATTAAACTTCTTTCAGTCCTTCCTATCTTTGCCACCATGCTTGCTTTTCACAAAAATAAGTAGAAAAGAATAGTAATAGTATTTACTTGCTGTTTAGATATGCAGATGAATTATTCATGTCTGTTATCCCAAGTGAAAAGCAGAAGACACGGGAAGGGAGAAACTTAAGAGTATCTAAACTTCATGGCAAACCGACTGGCTTTGATCCCAAGCACTCAGGCTTCAGCATGAAGATTCAACCTTTCCAAGCAAATCTTGCGAATCTATCACATGACAACACTAAGCAAAATGCTCTTTGAAGAAAAAACACTTTAATAACTTCTATATTTTCCGATGAAGTAGCTTTTATATTTTCTGATGAAATACTCCCGGGGAAAAAGGAAGAAGGTACCGGCAAGGAAACAAAAATGGTTAAAGGACACACACACAAAAAGTTAAAAGGGAAAAAAAAAAAAAAGGCCACATTTCCTTGGTTTATTTGAGTATGTGTCAAATTTAATATTATGTTAAGGTGAGTTTGATTATTGCAAAATTGTATTTAAGAGAATGCATGTAAAATACTATTACTATCTTCATTAAGTTGATAATGATTCAAGTTTTATAAATTGGAAAGGAAAAGACAGACAGATGTATCAATCTCTGAAAAATAAACTCAAACTCCTGCCTAAGCAAGGACCAGTTTAGAAGAGACTTCATCGCAAATATCCATAATGTGAAAATGCTAAACTGTTAATGACTGAAGACCATCATAAAGATAACGCATAATATACCATGCTTTATACAATGATTTGAGCTTTCCCCTCACCCTAAAATATTTTCAATGTCAGTATCTAGTTAGTGTTGTATACCACAGTCCCCCTTCATTGTATTGTCTTTGTAGTTCAAAGATTTTGCACGCACTGAAACAAAGCTTCAGTATCTAGATATTCAGCTTTCCGGATATCTAGTTGAGTTGTGGCTACCTATCGCAACTATAAAGTTTTCTGCAGTAAAATCATAAACACCGAGTCATCTAAAAGTGATACCAGTTACCATTACAAAATCATTAAAGCTAAAATTACTAAAAACAATTAAAAATATATATAAAATGTCTAAGAAAAAAATAGTTCAAGAAGGAAGAAAAGGTTAATAAAATAATGTTTTAATTATTTTAAACATTATTTTACTAACTATCATTTACTAGAGTATATTTACACTGGTATATTTTTTAATGGTAATGGTAATTTATACCATTTACTCTGGTATATTTTAAAAATTCTTTACACTTTGAAATTATTTAAACATTCAGTTTTTCAGAGGTAAAGCATTTTGCATGCAGTATGATCTATTCTAAAACATTAAAGCCTCATTCTAAAATTGTTTTTAAAATTCCTCAGCCTCTTCTACTCTGACTGAACAGAAAGCCTGAAGTGATAAGAAATTAGCACAATTAATGCAGAAGGATAAATACATTATCGGTTAGACAGCCTGTGTCTGCTTTTCTAGATTTGATCAAATGCTTATCTTGTTAAAAAAAAAAAAAATCATTATTAGATTCTTGCATGAATAAAATAAAAAAAAAACAACCAACCATAAATCAAGTTCCTCATCCCTTTGCCATGCCTTTGGACAAGGGCAATGAAGTCACTGCACACAAGTAATCAAGGAAGTGAGAAAACAGGAAGATAAATCAACAGATAGCAAGGAGTGGGCTGGAGAGCAGGATTTATGAGGAACGTGAAATGAAGTTCATTTAGACCTGCTGTGCCTAAACAGCACTCTGGGACTGCAGTACTTGCTTATCATCCTCTGCCAAACAGAGCTTTCCTGCTCTCAGGCTGCCCCCACCAACTGAGCTGGTCATGCAGTCCTATTTTAAGCTGTCAAAATATTAAAACTAATTCACCTAAATTATTAATATAACTAAAAAGAAAGGGGGGGGGGANTAGAAATAAAAAAAGAGGGGGGGGGGGAAAGGCTGAAGCCATTGCACTGACCTCCCAGTAGCATGGCATTTAAAAATCTTTAAGTTACTTATAAGAATACTTTGATATTAACCACTGTTGCTCTTGTAATCCCTAGTTAGCATATTAACTAGGTTCTGTACGTTATGATGGTGGAGTCTATCATATTTTAGAGCATGAAAATGAAAAATGTATGCTCATTTCATTTTTTGAGATTAGCTCATTGTTTTAACATTGCCTTTTTCTTGATTTCTTGCGGTTTAATCTTCTTATCTATATTGTAAGGCGCTGCTAATTTATGTCATCACCGTGAGAGAATTTGGGCATCAGTGCTCACCAATGAGTTTTAGTCAAAGAGTACTCTCTCAAATTACATGGGAAGCATTTTTTATTTTTATTCTTTTCAAAATAACAGGAAACATCAGCCCTAGCCAGTCCATCTACAGACACAAATCAACAAATTAGTAAAGAACGTAAGAATGCTTGCAGGAGGAAGAAGTCACTTTTATCAGACCAGTTAATAAGGATGGAGAAAGAGGTAGGTTTGGAAATTAACATTTCAGAGCCTAGCATCCCTTTGTTCGAGGCTTTCTCTTCCCAACGCTTTAACTAAAACTTACTCTATAGCTTTGAAAACAAAAGACCAGCCAACAAACACTCCTATTCCCAACACTGCATAAAAGCTTAATCTGGACAGGTGCAAGACACAGAAATCTATTTTATCATTTGAGCACCTTGTAAAAATACATTTAGCTTCTGTAAGACACTGAGCTTCAGCTGTTTTCTCTATAGTCAAACAATCTGCCCTAAAGTATCAATTGGTTGATATTCTTTGATCTCTTTCCTCTTCTCACTGTGATCACAGACAAATATCATACTTTTGTAAAGCTAACAGTTACATTGCACAAAATTATTTTAAATAAAATTCCTGGACACTGTGCCAAAACTGGTGCAGGTAACAGTGGAAACTGGTGTAAATCTGTCTCACCAACTGGACTATCACACTACCTGACCAACAAACACCAAATAAATACTTGCAAGATTCAGTGAGTTACTTGACTGCTTGTTTCCTTCTCTCTGAGTGATTTTAACAGTCATCTTTGGCCTCCAAATTACTAAGAACATGGACACAAGAATTAGTTTCTTTCCTAATCAGAATGTTTTCTTTGGCAAACAAACAAAACTCACAAAGTATCAAGAAAATACCACCAGGATTCAACCTAAAAACGCTTCACCAAATTGCCAAAAGTTTAGAGCAAAATATCCCTCATCTGCAATTTGGAGGTCCCCTCCACAGAAGGGAGAGAGAAGGGTAGAAAAACAGGTAAGGGATACGATACAAATACTGGAAGTGGCTAAACTCAGGATCCATTCACCCCTGCAAAGCCATAAGGAAAGAGCTTCCCAGTGCTCTGTGTTAGGGGACGTACAATGCAGAGCGACAGACTGAAGAAGACCCTGCCTTGGAGAGGGAAGAGTGGTGAAGCACAGTAGGTAGATTTCAGAAGAGCTCTACAGGAACCAGACAACATCTGACTGCGCTTTTTAACTCTATCTCAGCATCTGCTATGCTGAAGCAGGCTGATTCTGCTCAGAACCTCTCATGTTTATTATCTTGTGTATCGACTGCACAAAAGCAGATAAACTGCTTCAGAATGTGAGCTAGGCTTAGAAGATAGCTATCCAAACATCAACTTGACTGCAGCATAATGAACCTGATTATTGCCACTTCCAAAATCCTTCTGTCTCTACAAATCTCAGATGTATAACCAGTCGTCTTTGGTAGCCTATTTCCCAAATAAGAGCCAAACATGAGTAAAAGAATCAATGAGGCATTATTAGAGCTGGCACCTATGCCACATCTTTGTTGCTATTACTGATCAGAGCTGCAACGGTTTTTGATCAGAGCATCCTGTTCTGATTTAAGCTTCTCTTATACTGATGACATTTTCAGAAAGAAAAATGGGAATAAAAATGAAGTAAGGACCATATGCATAGACCAAGGCCATTGAAACACCTGAAGTCCAGTATTCACAGATCTCTTCCAAAGTAAACACGATGTTTATTGAAGTCTCTCAACTTCTTCTATCTACTCAGTCCTACAAACATCCTAACAAATGGAACAATCCAATTCTTCATTGAAAGTGGAGGAAATTTTGATAACTAGTTAAGGTGGCGAAAAATATATAAGAAAAGAAAAAAAAAAGACGACATCAATCCCTAATGCCTCAGTGCCTCTTCAAAGAATCTTGAGACACTGCTATGATGAAAGCCAAAGTTGATGTTGCTTCAATTAAAAAGAGCATATTATACTCATCTGCTCATAGAAGATGCAACCTCCTTGAAGTCCACATACCGGATGCAAAGATAGTCATTCTTCTGGTCTTGAGGTAATATTTGATTCAAGTCTGAATGCCCTCCTCATGTATCATCTCTCGCTTGATCCCAGGAAACTGGCAGAGAGAAGGAAGCACAACCTTTTGAGCCAGTAAGCAGGCGAAGGGACCACAAAGGAGTGATGAAAGATCAAATCTGCTTTTTGTTTCCATGTTGATAGTTGAAGACCATGAAAGAATGCATTAACTTCCTCCACTCTGCTGAAAAACTGTAGTAAACTCCTGAGCATGAGGACCCTGAGAAATCTCCTGAACATGCTTTGATGGGGCTCAAAGGAAGATCCATCAAGAGACTCACAGTAAGTATCACGTTAAAAAAAAAAAAAAAAAAGAGGAAAAAAAAGAAAGAAGGATAGAGCTAAAGCCTTGTTTTGAGCTTGAATAGCGTCCTCAGAAATCTGAACTGCTCTGTATACAACATGACAAAAGATCTGCAATCCCATTCTTTAGTACACCTATCAGTCAAGAGCTAGGATGCAAAATTTCTCTCAGACTGCAGTAGAAAAGGCTAAAGCTTGGGAGCAGGTGAGATAAACCTCTCCAAATCTGCACCATGCAAAATTTGAAAGATTTATTGTGCCAAACATAGTAGTGAGAACATGGGAGCACAGAATAAACAGACAGAATCACAGTTATCCAGAACAATTCTCTGTAGAAGTCTCACAAACTGGACTTTAATAAACTTCATCTGAGCGTTTTATGTATCTAAATATTAAGCCTGCCAGGTCCAATAAACAGCCATTGGGATGTCACTGATGTGTTGAGAGAACCTGCTATCGTTTTTTCTTGATTTCTGTCCACTGCTTAGAAAGCAACAGTCTTAACAGTTATATTTTGATTTTTTTTTTTACACTTTTTTCTTAGATAGTATTTGTACTTTTTTAAGCAGTATGTGTCCAGATTGAAGCATACTACTTGTCCATATTAAGCTGATACACGTAAATGGAAACATTCAAGTTGGATGAGACTACAGATACAGAAGTCATGCAGATAGAAAGGAAAATAAAAAAAATCTAGTATCACCACATGGACTGTGGAAGAGACTCCTATAAAAGGCAGTCCTATTTCTAGGTATGAGTATTGGTGTACTGAACTCTGTACCTATTTTGGGAAATGACAGAATAGACGCAACTTAGTTTATTGGAGAGGATTCTTCCCATCTAATTATGTAAAGGCAGAATTTCTTGCATTGGTTTTGAGGAGAAGCACAGAATAAGAAGAAATTAAAAAGCAATGGAAGACAGGCTGTTCTAAAAATAAAATATAAGACTGCACACAAGCACCTCCCCCCAGCACTGCTTTCCTGGAGAAAAATCCATTGCACTGTGAAGATGGCCATGTCAGGTATCACCAAAATATACTTGTAAAAAGCACTTCTGCACCTCGTCACTCCCTCCCATACAAATAGCAGCTGGTTTAAGAAAAGATATTATGTGTCCTGCTGATAGCTCCCAAAAAAAAAAACATTTGGGATACAAAAGAGATTTTTTTCAAGATATGCCTGCAGGCAAAAAGGTTCAACGAAAGCTGACTGTAAGCTCAGAAACAACTTTTAGAAATTCAGTCTGAAAGCACTGGTGTTAAAAGCGAAGCTAGACATGGTAAAATTAAACTCAGTATGCTGAAGCAACCTCAAACTGCTACCTACCATTTTTGAGACTTCACAGAGGTCAAAGGAGGTTCTGGAAGAACCTCAGTGGTTCTCTGCCAAACTGAAAGTAACTCGTCCATGAGGGTCAGTCCTGTATCTAACACAGCCCAATACTTAAGTAACTCAGATGACACAGAAAAGAAAACTTTTATTAAATCCACAACTTACACAAAGCCTGAAAAAAGTATAGCATGGTAGAAAACAGGAATAGAATTTAAAATTATTTGGACAAATTGGAAAACCAGTTTGAAGTAAATAAGAAAGGTTTCATTAACGAGAAGTGCAAAATCTGGTGGGAATAATAGAAGTCTGCAAGAAGTTTGGGGCAGAAATATAGATTGGAATTAACTGGGTACATTGCAGATCTGCAGAAACCAAATAATATAATAGATCACAGACTGCAGACAGTATCAGTATTATGAATATAAGCAAATGTATAATAATGGAATGTCAAACAAGGAGGCATGGAAGATGTGTAGCAGTGCCCAAACAAGCTAGATAAGAGGAAGACAGATTAACTGGATTGCAAAGGAAAAGAGTGTTGGAAGATACAATTCCAGTATCAGAGAGCTGGAAGATAAAATTTAACAGGGCAACTGGCTTTACGCAGTTTAAAGCCTAAAAGAAGATGCATACTAGTTGCCAAATACATAAAAAGTTGTTACTAACTCTAAGGAAATGTGTATTCTACATACTTACTCTGGACAGGTAAGTATTGAACTGAAGAATTCAGTTATATGCTAGGGGGAAAAAATATAAAAATCTAACAATAGGTTTTAGCAGGCACGGAATAGGTGTATGACATCTGGAGGAAATTGAAGACTATGTGAAGGCAGCAGCTCCCAAACTTTTTCAGCTAGAGGGCTACTCCAATCAGATCTCAAATCTTGTTGACAAATATTAAAACTGAAGAGGTAAGTTAGTAAGTATTGCTAGCATACAACTGAACACTTGGTTAGAAAAACATAGGTGAGGAATGGTTTTAGTAGACATTGATCCTGTCTGGTACAAGGGAATGCACCATGTAACTGTCTATGTTTTAAATTGAATGACCATCTGGCTTATAAAAAAGGAACCCACGTATCATTATATTTCCTGATGTTCTTCAGGGAAGATGTAGCAAAAAAAATAAAGTACTAACTGCTGCTTATCACTTATTAAAGCAGTAGAAATAGATTTAAAAAAAAAAAAAAGTAAGCAGAATCATATTAAGTACTAATAGAGCAACAAACATGACTCCTAACCAAAGCATTAGTGCTTGGACATTTTAGAGATATTTCAGTCATTCCTTTCAGTTTCAACACGTTAAGATAATAAACGTGGAAAATAATTGCATAAATTCTTTGCTTATCATGGACATTCTGGTGAGCTCTAGATTCATGTTTTATTTCTGTTAAAAAAACCCACGTGTTAGTGCTTAGTCTGAAGGAACCAACAGAAGGACTATTTCAATGTGTCATCTTTTATAAAAGTTTTTATTAACAATCTGTTAAGAGTAATAATTTCCCATTTGTCACTGGGACTACGCCAAATGTGCTTAGTTTTCAAATAGGGTGTATTCATGTGTCATGCAGATACCTGAGAATCAAGCAATATTTGTTTAGCCCCCCTAAACAATAAGCACAACAGCTACCAGACAGTGATGTAAGCTTCAAGGGTAACAAGAAGCAGCACTGGAGACTTCACTCCCCAGAAAAATCACATTAAAATATTCTGTAATAGAAAAAAAATCAGGAAATAATTCCTTTGATTATTTCCACTTCAGTAATTAGAACCATTCATTTTTGTCCCTACTTTCCATAAACTTACTGATCTTAGTCTTCAAATCCTAATTCAAGCATGAACACATGGGAATGAGCACACAAACACTATCATAGGAGCGTATCCCCAGAAACATTTTAAGGCAAGCAGCTAGGGCAGTGACTTAGCAGCATCCTATACTTAGGTAGCACTGCCTGTCATTTAACATGTACGTGGGGAAGAAGGGGAGGTCAACACCTTAAGATGACCTAAGCAGAGCGAGCCAGAGATTTATACCAGCTCATTTGGAAACAAATCTAACTGTACATTCTGCTTTACTATCTTGACTGAGTTCATAAAAGCATCCTGAGTAAAGGCTCCAAACTTAGTGAGAGAGAAACAGACTTTGTATGTGCATGAGACAAATTCCCACATCTCCTTGACAAGAGGGCACACAGTCATTGGGACGCAAGCATCATACACCTCTACATTAGTTGTAGAGATAGGGAGGGAAGACAGTTTCTTATCCTAGGAGAAAATACATACTGTATTCAGAGAAGAGGAAGCAAAGCAAAAAAGCACCTAAATGTATTAAATGAAGCTGAAGCCACTAGAAGCCCCAGCTCATACAGACCCTCCTGTAAGATAACTGATTTTTTTTTATCCTGAACACCCTTTTGCTAAAAGGGAACAAATGTAACTCTTAAAATAACTGCAGCAGGAAGCAGTAAGTTGTAAACACCAACCCATAGATTTATTTTTATCTCCATCTCTCTTCTCCACTGAATATAACGGCATTCCCTGAAAAGATTCCAACTCCAAACCTATGCAGTGCTATATTTTATTTGGATAAGCTATCACTGACCTCAATCATTCAAAAGCATCCTATTAGTCAACATGCTTGCTCAGCACTCT
>VZRU01017844.1:293-37745 GCA_013398155.1 Pedionomus torquatus | reverse complement strand
GGAAGGGGTTGAGGCACCATCCCTGGAGGGATTCAAAAGTCATGTTGACATAGTGCTTAGAGAAATGGTTTATTGATGGTTTTTATCAGAGTTAGGTTGATGGTTGGACTAGCTGATCTTAAGAGTCCCTTTCAACCTTGACAATTCTATGATCCTATGAAGTTGTTTGATATTTTTTTTGTGGGGCAGTGAGTGAAAGAAAATCTAATGATATAATTGATTTTTGACTTCTTTAAAAGTCTTTGACCTTATTGCCCATAAGAGGCTACGGGAGAGATCAACACTGTGCTCCTGCTTCTGCTGTCATTTGCAGTATTCCATGTGGCACCTCATTAACATTAAGGGATCTTCCAGTCTGCCCACATGAAAGGGATTGCAGTCAGTTCCTCCACAGACACTGACAGAGAAAAAAACACACGATAAAGTGACGCTGAGACCTGAAATATTACTCCTTGCTCTAAGTATTTCCTTGTTTACTATTACTTGCTTGATTGTCTTTTGAGGTTGTGCACCCTTTGAGGCAGAGAGCATTCTGCATGGAGCTTGTCTGTGCACTGAGTGACTACCTCCTTGTGCTTTATAGACAGGTATGGAAGGAGGAAGGTTCATAACCCTCTGCAGAACCAGAACTTACTTGTGCATTACGTTCCGGCATAGCTTGTGGTGCCCCAGAGTTCTGGGTCCCATAACCATAGAAATAAAGTCCTGAGGGACCTCATAATTTGAGAACAAAACAGTATTTAATTTAACTAAGAAGAAACAAAGTTAAAATCAACATGACCGTTTTTCTTAGCTCTTTTTCCAGTAGCATATAATTAGTTATGGAACTTACTGTCTCTACCAAGCTCCATTGCTGGGGGCAGTGTTGGGAGGGATTCAATTAGGGAAGCACACAGCTTAGAAGAGGGGATGTAGTAGCGTCCCCCTACCCACCTCCCCCTATCTAAGAACTTCCAGTCAGAAAAAATGCCTGTTTCATTCTTTATAATATACAAGCTAAGTTGAGGCATTGCCTGTAAGGATATCCTCCCTCCCACCTCCAGGAAGCAGTGATGGGCTCATCTGGATCAAGGGGAATGTAAAATTTGCTGTCATTGGAAAGATCGCTCTTTGCTACCTATAGCCTATTTTTTTTTCTCTGGCTCTGATCAGGATTAAAAAACAATGAAAGAAAACAAATGACTTGATTGTAGCCAGAATTTTTCATGTTCAAAGGCAAAATTCTTCTGAAACCTGATAGGTTGCTAATTTATGCTAGAGGGGCTGTATCGGGTATTTTCAGAGTGTTTTATCTTGTGTAAAGTTTGTGCCACCGTCTCTCATTTCAGGATGACAGAGGCGGGAACGCAGATACAGGCATCTCCTGGCACATGCTCAGATAACCAGCACCTGTGCTGTAAGCATGACATGCTCCAGATACCTCAGACACATGTTCTGTTGGAGTGCTGTCGGTGGAGGTATGTATACTGGCCAGTTATCAGGACAGCCGTCATTGGATGTGCACCATTGCACATCTGGTCAGGTCACTAGCTCTCCAGGAATCTCAGACATGAGGCCAAATTCCTGTTTTTTAAACAAAATTCAGGCTGTGAGGGCAAAAAAGGACACGCATGAGAAGAATTAAGATATGTAAGTGAACATCCAGCTTTTTGTTACAGAAAGGACTGCTGTTCCATCAACCACTACAGTGTGGTTTGTCTCGGAGTGCACCCCCAGCTCCTTGGACATGGTGGAAGAAAATGGTAGGGGCAGAGCAGTACTGATAGAGCAAATCCTTCTCTGCTATGCTCTGGGCATGTGTTGTGGTTTGAGAAAACCCATAAGAATTTATTGTCATTCAGACAATTATTCTATCACCCAATGACCCCTCGACACCCAGAAAGGGGAATTGGGGAACACAAAGAAACACGAGAGTTGGAATACTAATAGATTTAACAGGAAAAGACTAAATAAGTAACAATTAATACTAAAGAACCAATATTAATCCCAATACTGATATAAAATATACAAGAATTATACTCAGCCGTTTATATCAGTAGGAAGCTGTGCTTTCCCAGCAGGGACAGCAAAAGTGGGACACTGAGCACTATGGCTTGGGAGGAAGGGAAGGGCTCAGGGGTCTGGCTCTCGGGTAAGGAGTTCTTTGGATGGCAGCCATCAAAGGAGAGAGAATTACACAGCAAACTTTTCTAATTTATATTGAATGTGACATTCATGGTATGAAATAATCCTGTTGGCCAGCTGGGGTCAAATGCCCAGGCCTTGCTCCTCCTCATCCCTGCAACTGGCAAGGCTCAAAAACACCGAGACCTTGAATCTCACAGAGCCTGTCTGGCTATACAGTAAATCTTTTCACAAATTCAGACACAAGCATCTTCTAAAAGTGCAGTTTTCCCCTGCATTGGAAGAAAAGTTAGTCCTGTGTCTCTCAACTCAGGACAGCATGGCATGGCCCAGCAACTCTGTCAACTTCCAGTAGCACCTGAAGCACAAAGAATGGAGTTAGGAGTGGGGTTATGTCTTGGTTTGAATTGTCCCGGTAGGAGTTGGGTAGAAAACGCTTGCAATTAGCAAGGCAGCTTCTCCCTGTTTGCAGCTCTGGTCTGGCCTCCTGGCAGTATCCCTTCTCCAGCACAGCCTGCAGTGTTTGTCCTCCCCACTACCACATGCCCTGTGTATCAAATGCTATGTGGGGTGAAAGTAGCCACATAAGTAATTCACAAATTGTTAGGAAGCATGCAAGGGCAAGAACTTGCTGCTGTGAGGGGGAAGAGGAAAAACTGCTAATCTAATGATTATGAAATGTTCAGTCATTTCTCGGCCTCTGCTTTGTAGCTTTACATATAAACCGTATTTTTATTTATAACAGGAAAGACAAAATTCTTGGTAAGTATTATCCAGTCCATTCCAGAAAAGAAACCATTGCTTTTCAGAATAACTTATAATTTTTAAAGTTCTAGTTCTACAGGTTTGCAAATGTCACTGCATGTGACTGGAGACTTACAGACTCTCACTAATAACTTGACACATGAACAGTCCCAGGAAACTCAATGCCTTCAGCTTACAGAAACAAGATCCAATTGTTCTGGAAATCCATATATTGTGTATATTTATACATTGTTCTGTCTGAGCCATTGTCTCATGTCTGTTGTGATGACATTTTCATTTAGTTTTGAATGGAAACAAGATGGTTTCTGTTTTGCTTCAAAATATTTTGTTTCCAAATGCTTCTCTATATTTGTTTGTCTTTTTAAGTGTCATCCTGACATCTGTATTCTGGAAAATATAACCTTCTTAGCTTAAAATGCTATTCTTTTAGTTACAAGATTTTATAATATTGATATTGATTGATCAATATTTATTGATATTGATTTTTATCTCTGTCCCACACTCCTATTAAGGGAAGTTTTTACAAATTCTTGAGTACATAAGGAGAGTCTTGAGTCTCAGTGTGGTGTCTCAAATGGTTGTCACTCAACTGTCTGGAGCTTTACACTGTGTTTTGAGAATCTGTAGACACATCCCACTTACAAATCTGGATGCTCCGGTTCCAGCAAGGGTGTAGGAACCATCTGAGTATATGTAGGTCAGGTAGCTCCTGCAGCTGCAATCAACCTTCTGCCTACAGACATTTAACCACTTTTGCAGCAGCCCTGCAGGTTACAAGGCTCCTTCTGAATCTAAGGACTTTCTTCACCATCTGCCAAAAAGCCACGTTCTCAATGCTGTTGTGAAGCTAATCATGCAGTGTCAGTTGCTCGAGTCACCAATTGTGGCAGGTATTCATTCAGGAGGAAGAGGAGGGGCTGAGGGAGCTGGGGATGTTCAGCCTGTAGAAAAGGAGGCTGAGGGGAGACCTTCTTGCTCTCTTCAGTTCCCTAAAAGGAGGGTATAGCCAGGGGGGTCAGTCTGTTCTCCCAAGTCACAGGCCATGGGACAAGAGGAAACAGCCTCATATTGCGCCAGGGGAGGTTCAGATTGGGTATCAGAAAAAATGTTTCCATGTTCAGAAGCTTTGGACTGGGCTGCCCAGAGCAGGGGTTGAGGCACCATCCCTGGAGGGATTTAAAAGCCGAGTTGACAGTGCTTAGAGACATGGTTTAGTGATGGTTTTTGTCAGAGTTAGGTTGATGATCTGAAAGGTCCCTTTCCACCCACACAATGCTATCATTCTGTGATTCAGTTTGCTGATACAGACACTGTTCCTGCTGAACCTTATATGATTATTAACCTACATTTCATTTTTCCTGTAAGGATTATAAAAGCTGTTTGGTGAAAGGGAATCTCTTCACATCCATCCATCCATCCAGGATCTAATATAAAAGCATCATATTATCCACTTCATGTCCATTTTCACATCTTTCCTTGTAGCTGCATGAACTTGAAATGTTCTTCATTCATTTGTTTTAATGAGAATCTGTGATGAGACGTGGACTTCCCTCCAGATTCCATGGTATTAGGACATGCGAGCCCTCAAGTTGTGTAACACAGAGGGTTTCATTTTCAAGCACCTGCATCATCACATAACCTGCAAACAGATCTTGAACACAATTAAATATCCTAAATAATTCTGGAGTCAAAGACTCCCATTCCCTTATTTTACCAAGTTGCTTTTTTCAACATTGTGTTCATGTTCAGGGTGTTCCTCTGACTTCTAAAAAGTTATCTGGTGCCCTGGTGAGGCCCTTTCTGGGATCTGATCAATGCACATAAATACTCCAAGGATGGGTGTTAGGAGGATGGGGCCAGTCATGTTTATGTTTGTGCCCATTCCCTCTTGTCCTGTCACTGGGCACCACTGAAACAAAAGAAGTCCCATCTCAACATGAAGAGGAGCTTCTTGACTTTGAGGGTGGCAGAGCCCTGGAAGAGGCCGCCCAGAGAGGTGGCGGAGTCTCCTTCTCTGGAGACATTCCAAACCCATCTGTACATGTTCCTGTGTCAGCTGATGTGGGTGGACCTGCTTTGGCAAGGGGGTTGGAGTAGATGATCTCCAGAGGTCCCTTTCAACCCCGTATCATTTGTTATGTGATCATTGTTCAGCAAATGCCATCCTGAGGTGTCAAAAAAGAGAACAGGATAGCCACAGGGATCAGGGAGCCTTGTCTCATTCTTGAGTGGAAACGTATTGTGATTTTTCTCCTATCCCTACACAGCAGTGGAGAGGTGGGAATGGAGCTCTGGCATGTCAACTGTGAGATGTGATGCCATCTTGTACTTGGGAAAATAACGTGGCACACGCTTAGGAGTGCTTATAGACAGCTACCTAACCAGATGTCAAAGCAATGAGTAATAAGGAGAGTCAGCAGGTTACTAATCAGCTGTTAATGGTGACCCTTAGTAATTGGCTTCTGCTGAAAACCAGTTTTCCATGGGCCACAGTTATAGAATGGAAATAGAGAGGGAAGCAGATGAGAGGCACATAAACATGCTGTGGTTCACCTTGTCAGTCAGTAGGTGGCTGTATTGTTTCTAGCCATCGTCAGGGAGGAAAATTGCATTTCCATGGGCAAGGAGGAGAGCGGTTTTCCCCAGCGATATAAGGAGAGGCAGACCTTTCCCCTTTTTTTGTTGTAAAATGGTTCAATTTGCACACAATATTGTTCCTCTCTTTATTTTCATGTAATTAATTGTTAGTTGCACAAAATCCCTTTAACAACACGGTTGAGCCGTCTCTCTGTTGTTGTTTTATATAACTCAGCTGAAGTAATTTTTGTCTACTCTTGACATAACTTTGATTTTGCAGCCACAGGTTCTGAAATCACAAAAAAAGCCGCTATGGAGGAACAGGGTCTTTCAGCTGTTTAAAAGTGGGCTGTGAGTTTCTTCAGCTGTCTTGTGTGCTCAGATCTACTTCTGATTCATTCTCACTCTCCTGATTTCTCCTCATTCTCACCCCACCCAGTGGCCTAGCAATCATACGTGGGAATGGTTTCCTGTCAGTTTAAAACAGGCCAACATCCACATCACCATAAAAAAAAATATACAATTGCTTCATTGATTAGCCCCAGCAATGAGAATGAATAAGCACAGAGTACAAGCTACTCCTTCCTTCCAAAAATCCTGTCACACCAAATTGGAGTTGCAGGAGACTGCCAGGGCATCAGGAGGAAGCTTGCAGTGTTAGGCTTGCTCTATTCTGACAATAAAAACAACATTTCAGTTACCCAGAAAATCTATTAATGAGTTTTCTCATGCATTAAATGACCGCACAAAACCCTCTTCCCCTCTGCCCTGAAAACACAAACTAGCGTGATGCCAGAAGAGCTCAGTGGTGGAGGAATTTGCAGTAGGCACAAGGAGATTGTGTTGGCTGCCACAGAAAGAAATGGAAAAAGAGATGAGTTTATTCTTTGGCAGTTGTGGGCAAGAACATGAAAATAAGCAGCAGATGTAAAAAGGTCAGGGAAAAAATATTAAATGCTTTCAGATACAGGTGGATTTATGTTCAGAAGGTGGTGATATTATCTGAGTTTGTGGAGTGCTGTCGCGGCACAAGGAAAGCAGCCTGTAGTCAGGATCTGCAGTCCTCTGAAAGGACCAGAAGTGGTTTTTATGGGTTTCAATAGCTCATAGAGCAATGAAGCTGCCAAATGTCATGCATTTAACCCTGGCTAGTGGGGACTTTCTCACACTGGCATGGCTCTTGGGAACTTAGGCTGGCAGTGAGAAGATGTGGCAGGCTTTTGGCTTGTAGTTGTCTCTTGGGGCTGCTACGGGCTCCTGTTGCTTTGAGGCACATGATCATGGCCTGTCTGTAACTGGATTATGCCTCTAAGCCATGGACTTGAATTGAGGGATTGGAGGATCTCCCTGATGAGGAAAGGCTGAGAGAAGTGGGACTCTTTAGCCTGGACAAGGGAAGGCTGAGGGGAGACCTTAATGCTCACAGGTGTCTAAAGGGTGGGTTGAAGGAGGATGGAGCCGGACTCTTCTCAGTGGTTCCCAGGCAACGGGCACAAGCTGGAACACAGGAAGTTCCATTTGAATGTGAGAAAAAACTTCTTTCTGATGAGGGTGGCAGAGCCCTGGCAGAGGCTGCCCAGGGAGGGTGTGGAGTCCCTTTCTCTGGAGACCTTCAAGCCCCACCTGGATGCAGTCCTGAGTGATGTGTTCTGGGCAATCCTGCTTTAGCAGGGGAGTTGGACTGGATGATCTCTGGAGGTTCCTTCCAACTCTGACAACTCCTTGATTCCATGATCCAGACCAAGGGAACCAGGATAAAGGTTCCCAGGCTGACACATCTGTAGCCAGTCATGGCAGGATCCACTCCATCATTTTGCCCCACAAGTAAAGTAGCTACTACCTGTGGGAAGTCCAAGAGCCAGAAAGCCAGTGCTTTCCCACCCAGCAATGGCTCGCCCATCCAGCATCCTTCTGCCACTGAAATTATGTGGGTCTTCTGATGTCACTGCTGGTACTGTCAGCCTTGGCAAACTTCTCTCCCCATCAATCCCCTCACTAATAGCCAGCAGCATCCATCCAGTAGCCCTCTCCAGCACCAAGCCACCCCACACATCTGCTCTGCCATGGCTTAGAGTAATGCATATTGGTCACAGTCTGGTCATTGTTTGTAGGCTCATATCTGTAAAATTGCATTAAGGGAGCAGGGCACCTTTTGGGAGCGCTGTTTCACTCCCAGTCTGAGCCAATATTATAAGGAGAATAATAAAAAGGAAAAATATAATAAATGGTACTAGCAGAGGCACATCAAACATTTCAACTCCTGGAAGATGTCCACAGTCAAGGAATGACTGCACAGTATGTGGAAATAAAGGACCAACGACTGGAAAAAAGTAGCATTTATGTTGCTGTAGGTTTCATACTGAATGGAAAAAAAAAAAAAAAAAGCAAACAGATTGAAATAGCAGGGAAATTTACCTAGGAAGTGCTGCCTGACAGAGCTATGAGAGCCTGGAACGTTAAAAATTCACACTCAGTGAAGGGTCAAGAGAGATATTTAACCTTTCTTGGACTGTACACATATGAAAACCTTGTATTAGATAGTTACAAGCTTTAAGGAAAGTTGACCCATTTTGCTGTTTAAAATATTCGGAGACTTCCATGGAGACTCTTATGCCACCTATGTATAATGACCTAGATTTTAAAAACGATTGGGAAGCATATGTCTGGAAAAAGTTGCTGTGAATTTTAACATTTTCTAGACAAGAACAGAGTGTAAAACTTGCAGTTTAATTTTCATTGGGCAAGACCAAAATGCTTTTAGGATTTAACGGTTGTCTCATTTGGGAGATGACCATGAAGTGACAGCATGGCCAGATTACTGTTTAAGGAGGCTTGGGTAAGCACAAGTCTAAAGTCTTGACTATCTAATAGCCATGCAAGTTGTTTGTATGCCGTATTTTAATATGCTTATTAGTAAATGGGTGTCAGCATCACCAGCAGGTCGTGGGAGGTGATTCTCCCCCTCTACTCTGTGCTCGTGAGGCCCCACCTGGAGCACGGTGTCCAGCTCTGGAGTTCTCAACAGAGAAAGGACATGGACCTGTTGGAATGGGTCCAGCAGAGGCCCATGAAGATGCTCAGAGGGCTGGAGCACCTCTCCTATGAGGACAAGCTGAGAGAGCTGGGGCTGTTCAGCCTGGAGAAGAGAAGGCTCCAGGGGGACCTTAAAGCAGCCTTCCAGTATCTGAAGGGAGCTCCAGGAGAGCTGGAGAGGGACTCTTTGTCAGGAAGTGTAGTGACAGGACAAGGGGCAATGGTTTTAAATAGGAAGAGGAGAGATTTAGATGAAATATCAGGAAGAAATTCTTTGCTGTGAGGGTGATGAGGCACTGGAACAGGTTGCCCAGAGAAGCTGTGGCTGCCCCATCCCTGGAGGGGTTCAAGGCCAGGCTGGATGGGGCTTTGAGCAACCTGGTCTGGTGGGAGGTGTCCCTGCCCATGGCAGGGGGGTTGGAACTCGATGATCTTTAAGGTCCCTTCCAACTCTAACCATTCTATGATTCTATGAAATTCATCATCCCCGTTAATGCCCGCCAGCTGAGTTATCACAGTGACCAACAAATAAAGCAGTGAAGAGAATAAATTACTTTGCCAAAGATGAAGCAGTCAAGAGTAGAAATGACACGTGATGATCAGAATGAAGCAATTTAGAGGGTGGCTTCCCCTCTCTTGTCAGATGAACAGACTTCATTCAGTCTGCAGGCTTGTCTTCTCAGCTCCATCCTCTGGAACTCACTCAACCATCCAAAACACGGGCTATATGAAGTGGCATTTCTAGAGTTCAGCAGGCAGGCTGCCAAAAGAATCTCCTCTGCTCCTATTTTAACATGAATTTCTCTGAGCTGGAGAAAGAAGATTAAGCAGTCATCTGAAAGGGCAGAAACTTTTGGCAGAAAAATATTTTTTGGGGAAAAGGAAAAAAAGCAACAGAAATGTTCTCCTTTTGGATTGTAAATAGGAAAAATATCCCAGAGCCTCATAGCCTCAGGGATCCAAAGGTCAGTGGAATCAATAAGTAGTAAACCTTAAAAAAATGAATAATCTAGTTGGGAGTGGGAGAGGAAGGAAATTTGTAAAAATATGCAAAAGCCACTTAAAGGGTAATTAGTGAGATAAATAATACTGAATTACAAAAAATATTTCAGCTGACAGCAAATACGTTTTTAGTGGAAGTCACCAAAGATAACTAAAAATTGGTCCATGGAACCATAATTGTCACAGTTATTTGAAATAATGGTTTTGAGATTATGAAAACAGTTGTGTGATACTGCTGAAAGGGCTCATTAAAATAGAGCAGGCATATCTGCAGGCTGCTAACAGGAGCTTTCCTAGGAAAAGGTTTGATGAGAGTTTGTTCTTTAAAACATGCCTGCACAGCTTTTGGAGACACGTGGAACCAGAGGAAAGTAGAATTAACTATCTGCATTTCTCCCAGGGTTTCATCCGAATCCGAACCTTAGTGAAGCACAGTCTCTCTATAAAACAGGGCTCACTCTGATCCCCTGCAAAAACATAAGTAAGGATGAATCCAGACACAACAATCAGGTCATGAGAAATACCAAGCTAGATCGTATTTCAGCAGGGCAAGTAAAGACCAGAAAAGATAAAGGTCAATGTAAGAAGTACATTATCCATTTTAGCAGATATCAAGGGATAATCTGTGTTATCGTAGTAATACTGAATTAAGTCAGGACTCATCTTCAAGTGATTATTGTTGTGCAGAACAATACAATAGCAGACACATGTGGTATGAATTGGAACATACCAGATGCTTGTTCAGATGAATCCTTGCAAAAATGAAGTCTAGTGAAATAGTTTTATATGTTACAGCTTCAACTTCTCAGAAGAACATGAGATGAACTACCACACAAAATATTGGGTGGTTACTCTTGCAATTGTTATTTCCTGGCTGCAGTCCCTTTTAGTAAGGAATGATGTTCCTTGACTCTATTTAAGTCCATCAGAGGGGACTTCCACCTGTTTTATGCTGGCCTGAAGGGAAAGCACACTGGTTTTGGACAAGGTAAGCATCAAGGTCCTTTGAGTGGTAACTGGAAGGAGAAGATACAAACCCCTGGCAAAGGCAGTTCTGCATGGTGGTGCTGCGGACAGACGGAGCCTGAGCAGAAGGCCAGCCAAAAGCTAAGGATGGGGAGAAGGCGGCTCCTGCCAGACCTGATGCTTTAACATCACCCAAGTAACATCCAGTAATTTTTACTTAACTATTCTTTCTTACAGCTGCCACACAGAGCAGTTTTTCCAAAGCCTCACATTCTTAACTGCACTTTTGCAGTGGTGACTTTATACTTCACAGAAGCCAAGTTGGCACTGCTGGCATTAGGATGGGGTTTTGTACCTGATTTTTTTAAACTGCAAATGGAACTACACTTATGTTAGTGTGTATTGCGATTTCCAAAATGGACTAGTTACTGCCTGTCATATATTCCCAATTTATTTAAGAATAACTCGGGTGGTAAAAACAGCCAGTTCTCCTTATAGAATCATGGAATGATACAAGGGTTGGAAGGGACCTCTGGAGATCATCTAGTCCAACTGCCTGCTAGAGCAGGTCCACCCAGAGCAGGTTGCACAGGAACGTGTCCAGGTGGGTTTGGAATGTCTCCAGAGATGGAGACTCCACCACCTCTCTGGGCAGCCTCTATCAGGGCTCCGCCACCCTCACAGGACAGAAGTTCCTCCTCATGTTTAGATGGAACTTCTTATGTTCCTGTTTGTGCCCGGTTCCTCTTGTCCTGTGCCTGGACACCACTGAAATAAGACTGGTCTCATCCTCCTGACACCCACCCTTGAAGTATTTCATAGAATCATAGAATCGTTACAGTTGGAAGGGACCTTAAATATCATCGAGTTCCAACACCTCTGCCATGGGCAGGGACACCTACCACTAGAGCAAGTTGCTCAAAGTCCTATCTATCCTGGCCTTAAACACCTCCAGGTATGGGACATCCACAACTTCTCTGGGCAACCTGTTCCAGTGCCTCACCACCCTCACGGTAAAGAATTTCTTCCTAATATCTAATCTAAATCTGCCCTCTTCTAGTTTAAAACCATTACCCCTTGTCCTGTCACTACACTTCCTGACAAAGAGTCCCCCTCCGTCTCTCCTGTTGGCTCCCTTCAGATACTGGAAGGCTGCTTTAAGGTCCCCCTGGAGCCTTCTCTTCTCCAGGCTGAACAGCCCCAGCTCTCTCAGCTTGTCCTCATAGGAGAGGTGCTCCAGCCCTCTGAGCATCTTCTTGGGCCTCTGCTGGACCCATTCCAACAGGTCCATGTCCTTTCTCTGTTGAGAACTCCAGAGCTGGACACGGTACTCCAGGTGGGGAGAATCACCTCCCACGTCCTGCTGGTCATGCTTCTTTTGATGCAGCCCAGGATACAGTTGGCTTTCTGGGCCGCCAGCACACACTGCAAGGTGTTGATCAGATCCCCCCTCAGCCTTCTCCAGACAAAGGACAGAGATAGAGATAGAAAGATGAAGAAGCCCTCCACAGACATGACAAGAGACAATCCCCACAAGTTAAACAAACCACATCATCTTTGACTATACCAGCCCCAAGCCATCTGCAGAAGGCTTGAGAAAATCAAGCTAGTAGTATCAGCCAGAAGGTCAATAAACAGATTCTTTCTGCACTATTTTGGAGTTGGAGCTAAAAGTGAAGATGTGAGCTTTCTGAGGCTGTTGCTTCCCTGTCTATAGTTGCACATTCATAAACTGTCTAAAGACGGCTCACAGCTATATAAAGTCTTCAGCTTTTCACACTTACTTCATATTTCCTAATTACAATTCCCCTCAGTGACAGGCCAATTGAAATTCCTATGATCCCTACTGGAGCTGTTCTGCAGGCTTTCTTTATCTACATAAACATTTCCTGTTTTCTTTCTCATCCTCCCTCAGTGTCCTATAATGCCTTCCTATCATCTTTTGGATTTTTTACCATTTCTTTCACTTGTGCCCAAATTGTTTTTCCATGGTGACAGTTCTGTCTGTGCTGTTTCTTTCTTTAGAAGTGTATCACGGCTTCTCACCAAGTCAAGAGGTCTCAACTACTAAATGCTTTAGATAAAGTGTGTAGCATGACGTATAAAATTCTCAACTGCATCTTAATTTGACCAAAGCTCAGGCAGATCTGGTTCATTGTGGTGGTGTGATGGCATCAGACTCTTCTGCACACTCACAACACACAGAGGGTTCTTGTTGCACAACAGAGCCTCTCAAAACTAAAATTAACTTAATTTTGCTGCTATTTTTTCCCCAAAAAAATGCTAGGCAATTTTTTTTTAATTGCTATTCCAACCCTGTCTCAGGAGCTGTTCAACAAGTACAAGTTCTGCATCCTACCTTTTCATAATCTACTTGTGTAATTCACTTTTACAGTTGGAGAGGTTATTATTCACAGATGAGCATGATAGGTGTGCTTCAGATACTCTTCAGGTGCTGTAATACTCTGTGCTTTAGACTTCACCGCCATAATGATTTACTGTGGAGTTCACAGTTGGACTGAGAAAGCTACAGACCACACAGTGAAAACCAAGGGAAAGACCAAGGATGGAAGTTAGTTCATGAAAGTCAAAAATGAGTTTTCATTTCAGTCATGGGAATTATATCATCCCCTTTCAGCAAATATCCTTGGAGTATTAGAGAGGAAAGTAGTGGGGTTGAACCCTGTACTGTGGAGAGCTGAAAAGAGAAAGAGGGCTGGAGCACCTTTGCTATGAAGACAGGTTGAGAGAGCTGGGGATGTTCAGTCTGGAGAAGAGAAGGCTTCAGGGAGACCTTAGAGCAGCCTTCCATTGTCTGAAGAGGGCTAGAGGAGAGATGGGGAAGGACTCTTGATCATTGAGTGGAGTGGTAGGGTGAGAGGTAATGGTTTAAAATTGGAAGAGGGGAGATTTAGATGAGATATTAGGAAGAAATTCTTTGCTGTGAGGGTGGTGAGGCACTGGAACAGGTTGCCCAGAGAAGCTGTGGCTGCCCCATCCCTGGAGGGGTTCAAGGCCAGGCTGGATGGGGCTTTGAGCAACCTGGTCTGGTGGGAGGTGTCCCTGCCCATGCAAGGGGTTGGAACTTGATCTTTAAGGTCCCTTCCAACCCAAACCATTTTATGATTCTGTGATTCTAAGATCATTGTTCTGGTTTAAATGCTACTGAATGCAGAGTCAGTAAGCTACAGGGGCATATGTTCTAATGTTCCCATGTGCCTTTGCAGCTCAAGAGATGCATAGCTGCATGGTGGGCTGGTCAACACTTCTAAGCAGATTTCTGGCCATTTTAAAAGATAGAGCAATCCCATCTTCCGTCTTACGAGTCATGGGGATGAATGCTCAGTCCCAAGAAGCAGATTGGATTAAGATGGAAGAAGTGTGAGGTGGTTTCATGGGTTTTCAGACACTAGTCAGAATGAATATTACCTGAATTATGATATTCTTAATATACTCTCTCCTTAGCAACTGATGGAAAGAGGGGAAAGTCGTGATTTCCTTGAAGTGCTGTACCATCTGTCAGCTCTACTCATCTTTTCTTCAAACTTATTTTGAGTTTGCTTCTTTTCTCCTTCTGACATTCACTGTTTCCAGGCTTGGTTGTAGTTGGATGATGGTAATGTTATGTTCAGTAGAGGTTATGAGATGTGTGTAACTGTTAATTTTAAAAATCTGAGGTATCTCATTAAGTGACAACCCATTGCTGCAAATACTGACAACTGGCTTTCCACAGGGGGATGTGAAGCAAGGAAAATAACCAACAGTGAGTTGGTTGGGCATCTCAGATACATCTGCAGGGGCTGTAGATAGTTTTCATCTTTAGAATGACCCCATAGGTCCCAGATAGCATGTGTGGAGAAGCAGCCAGATCTTAAGTTCATTTGTGTCAAAAGCTGCTGAGAAATTTGTGGACTTTTATCAGAGATAAAAGGATCGTATTGCTCAGTGGTCCCTATTCCTGCGAAAGGCATAATGACAGAACCTAGATTATTCATAGTCTTCTTGAAGTCCAAAAATACAGTGACTATACAATGCAATAAATATGAGTATTTTTAAAAAAATACTTAAACATGATTCTTTTATTGGGTAACATCTGCTTTATACCTGTGGGAAGAAATCATGCAGCTTTTATAGTCCTCTCCCTGCATTATTAATTTTAGTTCTGGGGAGACTTTTTTTTTCCTTTTTAATTTTAAATCAGTAGGACTTGATTTTCAAGTTTTAATTTTTGGATTTGTCCTCTGTATTCTCTCTCTTGAACAGAGCACTAACCCTCAAGAGGTTAAAATGACAAAAAAGGCACATTCTCATACAATCAGGATGCTAAAACCAGCTGAGCAAAGCAAAGCAGATGCAAAACAGCATCAAACTCAGAAGGGAAGGAATAAAGAAGTCAGTGTGGTGAACTAAGAAACTAAACAAACACATTCAAAACATGGCCCACGAGGGAAGCAAACACGCAGCAGACATAATGAGAAAGGAAAGGTCAGTCCGGGGCCATCCCCACTCACTGGCAACACATGAAGAGAGTCAGCAAATGCAAACTGCACAGGCTTCTCCAAAAAGAAGCAGCAGGATGGGTCAAAGCCAATGGGATGGGGTTCAACAAGGCCAAGTGCTGGGTCCTGCCCTTGGGTCACCCAAGCCCTTCCAGCGCTATAGGCTTGGGGCAGAGTGGCTGGAGCTGCCTGGCAGAAAATGACCTGGGGCTGTTGGTCAGTTGTGGGCTGAACATGAGCCACCAAGAAGGCCACCAGCATCCTGGCCTGGATCAGGAACAGCATGGTCAGTAGAACCCAAGAGGTGATCGTCCCCCTGTCCTGGGCTCTGGCAAGGCCCCACTTCAAGAGCTGTGTCGAGTTTTGGGCCCCTTCCCACAAAAATCACATGGAGGGGCTGGAGCGGGCTCAGAGAAGGGCAACAGAGCTGGTGAGGGGTCTGGAGAAGAAGCCTTCTGAGGAGAGGCTGAGAGAGCTAGGGGTGTTCAGCCTGGAGACAAGGAGGCTGAGGGGAGACCTTCTTGCTCTCTCCAGCTCCGTGAAAGGAGGGGGTAGCCATGGGGGGTCAGTCTCTTCTCCCAAGTCACAGGTGATGGGACAAGAGGAAATGGCCTCAAGTTACAATTGGAGATAAGGAAAAATGCTTCCATGGAAAGGGTTCTGAAGCCTTGGACTGGGCTGCCCAGGGAAGGGGTTGAAGCCCCATCCCTGGAGGGATTTAAAAGGTGGGTTGATATAGTGCTTAGAGATATGGTTTATTGGTGGTTTTTATCAGAGTTAGGTTGATGCTTGAACTTCATAATCTGAAAGGTCCCTTCCAACCCAGATAATTCTATGATTCTAATTCTACGAAAGCCCTGATTTTCAGGAATGGAATTTTCTTCTTCCTGTGAAGCAGCAGCAGTAGACTGTTTTTTTAAAGCAATCTCCAAATCTCTTTGTCAACCTCTCAAAAAACTTGAGGGGAATACCAGAATGTGGTTTAGTGTTTTGTCTTTTGGGGAAATGTTTATCCATGCTAACTGGGATTAATTAGAAAGAAATCATTATAAATTATTTGTTGAAGTCTGACATTTGTATTTTGTGTGGAGTTGGGTGCTGGCAATAGAGTGGTGGTAACTTAATGCCAGTGGTTCTGGTGGAGGAAAGCTGGGATGGGAAACACCAGGAACAGCTAATGCAGGGAGTAGCTACTCAGAGCATAATTCCCAAAATGTGTTTGCTCCAGACACACCTGCAGCAGGGTGTGTGCATGTCTGTTCACGTGTACGTGTGTGCACACCTTTGCCATGCAGTCACCAAGGTAAGCAGCAGAAAAACTGGAAAAGAGACCAGGGTTAAGTTCTTTGAGCCCCTGTTCACATGTGTTAGACCTCTGTCCCACGCCCACCCACATGCAGCCCTTTTTTGTCCACTTTGATAGTCTTGAAAAATCTGAGGAAGTGCCCTGGTGTGTGGGAAGAAGTTAGTGGTTTGCTAAAGCTCTTAGGAGTTGGTCTGCTTTTTTTTTAATCCTCTGTTAAATGTGCTCCCAGCCTAGAATGCATACTTTGTTATGTTTTGCAAATAGAAATCAAAATGAATGGATAGTTAGAATGACTCTGCTGGCAAATTTACATTATCTATAGGTTTTTATTATTCTTCTAGTGAACGCAGTTTTTTTCAGAGTAGCCAGAGCTCAGGATGTAGAAGAACAAAGCAGCAGAATCAGGGGAGCAGGGAGCTACATCCTCTGCCACCAGTCCAGCACCTATTACTAAAACTGTCATACAAAGGCAGCAGTGACGTAGAATCATAGAAAGGTTACAGTTGGATGGGACCTTAAAGATAACTGAGTTCCAACCCCCCTGTCCCTGCCCTGGGCAGTGACACTTCCCAGCAGACCAGGTTGCTCAAAGCCCCATCCAGCCTTGAACCCCTCCAGGGATGGGGCAGCCACAGCTTCTCTGGGCAACCTGTTGCAGTACCTCATCACCCTCACAGCAAAGAATTTCTTCCTGATCTCATCTAAATCTGCCCTCTTCCAATTTAAAACCATTACTCCTTGACCTATCACTCTACTTCCTGACAAAGAGTCCCTCTCCTGCTCTCCTGTAGCTCCCTTCAGATACTGGAAGGCTGCTCTAAGGTCTCCCAGGAGGCTTCTCTTCTCTAGGCTGAACAGCCCCAGCTCTCTCAGCCTGTCCTCATAGCAGAGGTGCTCCACCCCTCTGAGCATCCTCATGGCTCTCCACTGGACCCACTCCAACAGGTCCATGTCCTTTCTCTGTTGAGGACTCCAGAGCTGGACACCGTGTTCCAGGTGGGGTCTCATGAGCACAGAGCAGAGGGGGAGATTCACCTGCGATCTGCTGGCCATGCTTCTTTTGATGCAGCCCAGGATGCATCAGCCCAGACATACTCTGAGCTCAGGAATATCTCCCAAATAATGCAGAGTTGGAACTAAGAGAATTTTAAAAGATGTGTTATTTTAAAGGGTAATGACCTTGTGCTATACAAATGTGCCTTGTGCTATATTCCAGAAACAAGCAGATACCTGGAAAGGAGGTAAACTGAATAAACCCAAGGCTTTGCATCACTTTCACTTCTTCTTCCATAATTTTTTTCAGCCAGAATAACTTAGTGGGAAAGCAACACAGGTCACCAACGTAGCAAAAAGCTGAATGTCAGATGGTGAGAGGAAAAAAAAATAAAAACCATCAGCTATAAAATTGTCAAGTGAATCAAGGCTTGCACTTCTCTGCAGCAGATGCCATCTACAACCAGCTCTCATCATTTGAGCGAGGGCAGTTGCTGATGCAAACAAGCATAATGAAGTTCAAGCAAAGACCTGTTGCCAGGGGTAGAAAGGTTTAAGCACAACAACCGCCCCAGCTTGACAGCATAAATCCCACAGAGACTCAAAAAGAAAGGGCCAATTACTGCCTTATGTTCTAGTTCTAATCTTAAATTATAGGCTAGTTTTCTAATGAGGGGGAACATTGCTGGAAACAGCAGTGGCGGATGGGAGGGAACATGGCTGTAATTACAGATCCATAGATGGCAGTGACAGAAGTTCCCAAACTCTGAGGGGAAACACCTTCATAATGTTTGGGGTTTTTGCAGAATCAATTAACACTTTCAATTTGCAGTGGAATGGAAACATTCTAGGAGGCGAGCCTTTACACCAGAAGGCAGCCCTACCTGGTGCATGATAGGAGGCAGACGAAATTGGCAGACATGAGCCAGTGCACTGGGATCCTGGCTCAGTCTGGGGGGACAATGATGATGATCAACTAGAGAAATGCAAAATACAGCAGAAGTGATCAAGGAAGAGAAAACAAATAAAGAAAACAAGGGGTCAAAGTCCTAGGCTGAACATCCTGGGGTGCATCAGGAAGAGGTGGAGGGAGGTCATCCTCCCTCTCTGCTCTGCCCTGGGGAGGCCCCATCTACAGCACTGCGTCCAGTTCTGGGCCCCATAGTTCAGGGAACTGCTGGAGAGGGTACAGCAGAGGGCTACTAAGATGATGAGGGGCTTGGAGCATGTCTCCAATGAGGAAAGGCTGAGGGACTTGGGTCTTTTTAGTCTGGAGAAGATTGAGGGGGGATCTGATCAACACCTCTAAATACTTCAAGGGTGGGTGTCAGGAGGATGGGGCCAGTCTTTTTTCAGTCGTGCCCAGTGACAGGACAAGAGGGAACAGGCACAAACTTGTATATAAGTAGTTCCACCTAAAGATGAGAACTTCTTGACTTTGAGGGTGGCAGAGCCCTGGAAGAGGCTGTCCAGGGAGGTAATGAGGACCTTTCAGGTAACCACATGCAACATTTGCATGGTGTGCAAGGAGTTCTGGAACCCAAAGGGGCCTATAAACCCCAGGGGCCAGTTACCCACACTGCATCTTCTCCTTGCCTCAGCTTTAAGTCCTGTACCTCTGACCGTGCCAGCCCTCACCTCTGCTCCATAAACTTCCCACCCAGTCCTAATCTTCTTGTTCAGCAGATCCTAGGCCCTAGTAAATCCAAGATAAGTGGACTACAGGCAACAGCTCCACGCACAGCTTGTTGCCTGGACCAGTGCTGTTATCCTCACCCTGGCTCCGCATTACTGTCCTTGCTGCCTTTCTCCTCTTCTTCCCTGTCACCTGCAGTGGGTTCAACCACAGGCTCTGCTCATGAGTAATTCCCAGGAGGTCTCTCAGCTCCGATGCTCCCTTCCCAGCTCCCATCTGACTTCTGCCTTGCAGTTTGCTTCAGGCACCACCGTTCTCCCCCATCTCTGCTGCCAGTCAAAACCTTTCACCCTTACCCCTGCCACCACTGGGTCCAGTTTCCCCTGCTCTGAGGTCCAGTTTCCCCCGCTCTGAGTTTCCTTACCCTGAGCATCTTCCCCTCCCTTTCCTAGTGCCAGCCAGGGAATGTTGGCTGGAAACCAGGCTGTGCCCCCTCCCCAGCTCCTGAAGCGTGACCTGCCACAGGGGCTCATAATAACTGTACCAAGTGCTGGTTGTGGAAAAATAATTAAATCTTAAAATTTGGGCTGGGGTGTGCTCAAGGCAGACAAAATCCTGGGGCGGGTTAGCTGCTAAAATAGTAAAGGCTTCTGTTGAACACGTGTGAGCTGTGAACTTTCAAAGGCTTCTCTTTCTCTGTGCCCGAGCTGACTGTGCCTAAGGAATGTAAAAGAGAGAGCCCTTTCAGAAAGACCACTTCCTCCCTCCTCCCTCCACAGCCTCCCGACTGCAAAGGCCAAACCCTCACTCCAAACCCCTCTGACCTGAGCAAGAAACACATTTTCACTGGTATCCTGGGTCTGAAAAGTGCAGCCATGCGTACGTATGTGTGCTGAGTGCGGCCGGACAGGTCTGAACGGCTTAATTCTAAGGAACTGGATTCAGACAAAGCAGTAACTTGCTGGAAAAGGGACTTTGTAAGGACAGAACACCTGGAGCCACCAGCCTCACCTACAGCGATCCATTTCGTTTGGAGAAATCTATTTCAAAAGTGTTTTGGGGAAGCCTATAGTAAGCAGGCTTTTGTTTTCTGCTCCTTCTCCCCATGTTAATTGTGACAGACACAGCCTGACATCATTGTAGTCTAGGAACCAGCTAGTTAGGAGGGGAATTACAGCCGCACCAGTGCCTACCTTTCATCTGACTTTTTTTGCTCTTTGATCTTTGTAGCTGGGTAATTAAGAAGCTTGAATCAACACCCAGCCAAAAGATGTTACACCTTCTTCCTTACCTGTGACCCTCAGAAAGAGATCCAGTGTCCTCGTCTTCAGTAAGAAACTTAACACTCATGAGTCTTTCAGCTCTGTTCATTTTGGTGACCATATAAATGTGCGCTGTGTTCTACTATGGACCCTTCTTTTTCTGCGGTTCCTATTTCAAGATGAATTGAGGGAGGGAAGAGGAGGAAATAAAAATACAAGCCTTGATATCCCATTTTGCAAAGGAAGCAAATGCACTCCTCCCTCGTCTAAATGAATGGCCTTTTAAGGTGACTGCTGAATTAAATTCCTGAGTGATTAAATCAACCAGCATCAGAAGGTTCTTATTTCTGAAAAAGAAAAAAGCTGCAGGGAAAAAAATAATATAGCAAACACCCAGCAGCTGAGAGCTCAACAGGAGCTGTTTTCACTGGCTCAATCAAGATATTTTACTGAGCTTTAGTAGCAGTGCGCCTTTAAGGGCTGGAGTGAAATGGGCCTACGCATATTCTGAGCCTCCTAAGCTTCTCTAATGTAAGACATGCATTTAGTTGAGGTCCTGAAATACCTCACTAAGAAGAAAGATGACCAAAACCCCAAGTACATCTTTCTTATATCATGCATTACACATTTCTGACATATTTTAGGCAGTACTGTATACAGCCAACACGTCTTTATAATATGCCTGGAAGGTATGCAGCTAAAACCCAGGTCCTGTGAAGACCTAGAATACCCTAAGACAGAGTAAAATTAATCTCATTAGGGACACAGGGCATGTCTGGACATTCTCAGGATAGAAGCTCTACCCAAGCACAGGCTGTTGCTCTACCTGCTGTTGCAGGGGGAAGTCCCAGTGAATCATAGAATGGTTAGAGTTGGAAAGGACCTTCAAGATCATGGAGTTCCAATCCCCCTGCCATGGGCGGGGAAACCTCTCACTAGACCAGGTTGCTCAAAGCCCTAAATCAAACACACAGAAATGAAACAATCTCCCTGCATTCTTGACGGGATGGGGGGGGGTGGGAGAGAGAGCCAGAGACCTCTGTGAAAGCCTTAAACTCCCTAGAGCACAGGAGGTCATCAGTGGTTGATGAAAGCTACCTGCCTGCTTTTCTAGCATTTTTCACAGGGATATTGCAGAAGAAGGACAAGAACACAATGGTGGTGGAATCTCATTCCAGGGTTTTTCCCCACCTTATCCCTGCTGCCCCAGTGTAGCTCCAAAATCTGGGTCTCTACCAGGCTTCCCTTCATAATGTCTTTGTTGGGACTTCCCGTGTGGGTGGAGTGTCGATAGCACTACAAGTTTGAGGGCAGGACAGCTACTGTTAGGCAGGGGTATTTATTTTTTTATTACTACCTCAACCCAACTTGCTTTAAGTAAGGTTAGACCCACACTATGATAAAACACTGATGTCTTATCTTAATTGTCCTCTGTGTTGCTGCAGGCGATGGTGCTACACCAGAGAGAACTGAACGGGAAGGGAGGGTGACTATTTTAGACAAGCCTCCATCTGCAGGAAGGAAGGGAATGTGACACCTCTGTAGTATTTAAGCTAAATGAAGCAGAAAAGCATTTTTCCTTTTTTTGAACATAATTCCTCCTCCTATCACAGATTTACAGGTAGAAAATGAATTAGTTGGACGGTTTGAAGAAGGAATGAAGAGGGAGCTAAATGATGGCTTGAAGACCTTGCATGCTTTAGTCAGTGGACTAGAAGGGCATTGGGGCCAGATTATCATCTGCAGGGGGACGCTGCAGTCAAAGCTACATTCTGTGTCATAATCTGGAGCTAACCCTGAACGGGATGTCTCAGCAGGGGATGTGACAGCACAACGCTCTTTTAATTTCTCCTGTCTTCTTTGCTCTCTATCTACTTAAAAGAGTGAATTCTGAGTTTTGGACCCTATGTATGTTTTATCCATAGCAACCGCAACGCTTCCCTCAGATTTGCTAAAACGTAAGTCTTTAATTTAGAACCAAGCAATATGGATCTCCCCCCTAATGTTTTACTTGTGAGCCCAACTGAAATTTAGAAATTAGCATCTTTGTCAGCATCAGGGCTTCCTGATGGCCCTTCCTGTCTTGTTGCTCCAAACTCTGGCTGAGAAACCCCATGACCTTTGCTAGCAACCACTGGGAAAGCACTGAAGAAAAATTGTCGACTGATGACTCACCCAACTACAGTTTGGTTGTTTTATCATTTTCTAATGCTGCTGATGGGAAGATATTTTCCATTGTGAGAGGATTGTTTTCCTGCTCTATAGGAACAATGATCCATAAGGATTTCCTGGGGGAGTGGCTCCTCCTTAGAGTGAGATTTCTTGTCTCTTAGCTCTTGGAAGGCCAACTGAATTAACCATCACACAGTTACTTATTACTTTCCTGTTCCCTCTTGCCTTTTCAACACCTGCTTAAATGCAGAGTGCTCCTCATAGGACACAGGCACTTGGAAGCAGGGTGTGACTGATGTAAAGCCCTCCATAAATCAGTCGTGGAAGAGGAAAGAGCAGTCAGGGGCTGCATGTGCAGGAGAGCATTGGGGACTGCATGTAGAAGGAAGCAGTGCTGTGGGTTTGGTCCTAGCTCTGCTGGCCTTCACATGATCTCCAGCGATGTGCATTGCAGCAGAGGACTTCTTCCTTCTCTCATCAGAAACAGCACTTGGGACTTCTTAAGAAAGCAAAGGCGCAACAGCAGTCAAGGTTTATCTACTTGGGCAGGAGGCCCAAAGCCACTACATTCTTCTCCATTTATGTAAGCCTTCGGCAAGGACTCCTCTCCCCTGACGATGACAGCCTGCAGTATTTCAGGGCAAGCACAGCTGGCTGTTTTGGGTGGTTTGCAGGCAGAGCTGCACACCTGCTAGGCTGGATGCTGAGGAAAAAAACCCAAAAAGACGTGTTCTGACAGGGACAAGGGAGATTGTGTGACCAGTGATGGACTGCGTGGCCAAAAGAGTTGGGTAAGACCCTTGTCGTGGTTTCAGCCAAATTTACCAAAACCAGACTCAAAAAGAAAGGGGAGGAAGGGATATGGAGATTTACGAGTTTAGAAGTAACTAAACTACTTCAATGAAATAGTAATACTAAAATAATAAAAAAAAAACTGAAATAGATACAGTATATACAAAACTGTATCAAGCTCCCGGGATGACAATCACGTCACCAGCAGGCATCGGGAAAAGTCCCAGACTGGACTTGGTGACCAACAGGAGCTGGATTCCAGATCTGCAGTCAGGAATTCATGGATCACGATCAAAGGCAGGCAAACAGACAGGGTTCTCCTTGGACATGGGACATGGATTAAAGAGAGCTGACCCTTTGATCCCTCAGCTTTTATACTGAGCATGGGGCAGATGGGATGGAATACCCCATCTGATCAGGTTTTGGTCTGCTCCTCCCCACAGGTGTGACCCCTTGACGCTTTTCCACTTCTGACCCTCCAATGGGGCAAATAAGGTAATTCCCTGCTCTTGGTTGCTCTAGCAATAAGGATAAGCAAGGGCCTCTCTGCACCATCCCTTGGTGTGATCAGGTCTCATCACCCCGAGAGTGAACAGTTCCTGAACCNAGGGCAGGACAGCTACTGTTAGGCAGGGGTATTTATTTTTTTATTACTACCTCAACCCAACTTGCTTTAAGTAAGGTTAGACCCACACTATGATAAAACACTGATGTCTTATCTTAATTGTCCTCTGTGTTGCTGCAGGCGATGGTGCTACACCAGAGAGAACTGAACGGGAAGGGAGGGTGACTATTTTAGACAAGCCTCCATCTGCAGGAAGGAAGGGAATGTGACACCTCTGTAGTATTTAAGCTAAATGAAGCAGAAAAGCATTTTTCCTTTTTTTGAACATAATTCCTCCTCCTATCACAGATTTACAGGTAGAAAATGAATTAGTTGGACGGTTTGAAGAAGGAATGAAGAGGGAGCTAAATGATGGCTTGAAGACCTTGCATGCTTTAGTCAGTGGACTAGAAGGGCATTGGGGCCAGATTATCATCTGCAGGGGGACGCTGCAGTCAAAGCTACATTCTGTGTCATAATCTGGAGCTAACCCTGAACGGGATGTCTCAGCAGGGGATGTGACAGCACAACGCTCTTTTAATTTCTCCTGTCTTCTTTGCTCTCTATCTACTTAAAAGAGTGAATTCTGAGTTTTGGACCCTATGTATGTTTTATCCATAGCAACCGCAACGCTTCCCTCAGATTTGCTAAAACGTAAGTCTTTAATTTAGAACCAAGCAATATGGATCTCCCCCCTAATGTTTTACTTGTGAGCCCAACTGAAATTTAGAAATTAGCATCTTTGTCAGCATCAGGGCTTCCTGATGGCCCTTCCTGTCTTGTTGCTCCAAACTCTGGCTGAGAAACCCCATGACCTTTGCTAGCAACCACTGGGAAAGCACTGAAGAAAAATTGTCGACTGATGACTCACCCAACTACAGTTTGGTTGTTTTATCATTTTCTAATGCTGCTGATGGGAAGATATTTTCCATTGTGAGAGGATTGTTTTCCTGCTCTATAGGAACAATGATCCATAAGGATTTCCTGGGGGAGTGGCTCCTCCTTAGAGTGAGATTTCTTGTCTCTTAGCTCTTGGAAGGCCAACTGAATTAACCATCACACAGTTACTTATTACTTTCCTGTTCCCTCTTGCCTTTTCAACACCTGCTTAAATGCAGAGTGCTCCTCATAGGACACAGGCACTTGGAAGCAGGGTGTGACTGATGTAAAGCCCTCCATAAATCAGTCGTGGAAGAGGAAAGAGCAGTCAGGGGCTGCATGTGCAGGAGAGCATTGGGGACTGCATGTAGAAGGAAGCAGTGCTGTGGGTTTGGTCCTAGCTCTGCTGGCCTTCACATGATCTCCAGCGATGTGCATTGCAGCAGAGGACTTCTTCCTTCTCTCATCAGAAACAGCACTTGGGACTTCTTAAGAAAGCAAAGGCGCAACAGCAGTCAAGGTTTATCTACTTGGGCAGGAGGCCCAAAGCCACTACATTCTTCTCCATTTATGTAAGCCTTCGGCAAGGACTCCTCTCCCCTGACGATGACAGCCTGCAGTATTTCAGGGCAAGCACAGCTGGCTGTTTTGGGTGGTTTGCAGGCAGAGCTGCACACCTGCTAGGCTGGATGCTGAGGAAAAAAACCCAAAAAGACGTGTTCTGACAGGGACAAGGGAGATTGTGTGACCAGTGATGGACTGCGTGGCCAAAAGAGTTGGGTAAGACCCTTGTCGTGGTTTCAGCCAAATTTACCAAAACCAGACTCAAAAAGAAAGGGGAGGAAGGGATATGGAGATTTACGAGTTTAGAAGTAACTAAACTACTTCAATGAAATAGTAATACTAAAATAATAAAAAAAAAACTGAAATAGATACAGTATATACAAAACTGTATCAAGCTCCCGGGATGACAATCACGTCACCAGCAGGCATCGGGAAAAGTCCCAGACTGGACTTGGTGACCAACAGGAGCTGGATTCCAGATCTGCAGTCAGGAATTCATGGATCACGATCAAAGGCAGGCAAACAGACAGGGTTCTCCTTGGACATGGGACATGGATTAAAGAGAGCTGACCCTTTGATCCCTCAGCTTTTATACTGAGCATGGGGCAGATGGGATGGAATACCCCATCTGATCAGGTTTTGGTCTGCTCCTCCCCACAGGTGTGACCCCTTGACGCTTTTCCACTTCTGACCCTCCAATGGGGCAAATAAGGTAATTCCCTGCTCTTGGTTGCTCTAGCAATAAGGATAAGCAAGGGCCTCTCTGCACCATCCCTTGGTGTGATCAGGTCTCATCACCCTGAGAGTGAACAGTTCCTGAACCACGTGCTATTAATTTCAGAGTTTAGTTAGAAGAGGCCCAGCTAAAAAAGTAAAATTGTAAAACAGAAAACTGGTTCGTTTTACTTCAGATGAGGACACCCTCCTATGTGACCTGTGTTGACCACCCCTTGACTCCTGGTCAGGTGATAGAAAGTCTTTTAGGATGACACCAAACCTATTGAAATGAGTCTGATCTGGTGGTGAATCTGGGTAAATATGTGTGTGTGTGCCTTTAGGTTGGTGGGGTAGAAGAGATGTCAGTCACGTTGCAGAGCTCGCTATTGTCCCTTTCTCTGCTCCCAAGAGGCTGGGAGAAGCAGCTGTATTGCAGGGATGCCAACTATCAGCAAAATACAGCAATTGTTTGATGAATTTCATGCTCTTTATCTCCTAATTTATTTACCAGGGGCATATGTAATGCTGAGTGAAAGCCAGTTGGCTGAGGAGAAAAAAATCCTAAAAACACCCTTCCATTTGCTAATGTGTTCTTATTAAATAAAATTCTTATGGTTTAGAAAAGTAAAGATTAAAAACAAAACAAAACAAAACAAATAATAATGGAGGGTGGAGACTGAAGTACTTCCTCAGCTCATGCTGAGAGAAGGCAGTAGCAGGTAACAGAAATCAGGTTAGCTACGGCTCATCATCTTTATCTGTTTACTTACCCCAGCAAGGGTGGGGACCCCCTTGCCCTGGGAACATATGGTCCCTGCCCTAGAGTCTGGTAGAGAACCACAGGATGATATGAGGTTGGAAGGAACCTCTGGAGATCATCTCGTCCAACCGCACTGCCAGAGCAGGTCTACCCAGAGCAGGTTGCACAGGAATGTGTTCAGGTGGGTTTGGAAAGTCTTCAGAGACAGAGACTCCACCACCTCTCTGGGCAGCCTCTTCTAGGGCTCTGCCACCCTCAAAAGAAAGAAGTTCCTCCTCACCTTTAGGTGGAACTACTTACATACAAGTTTGTGCCTGTTCCCTCTTGTCCTGTCCCTGGGCACCACTGAAATAAGACTGGTCTCATCCTCCTGACACCCACCCTTGAAGTATTTAGAAGTGTTGATCAGATCCCCCCTCAATCTTCCCCAGACTAAAATGACCCAAGTCCCTCAACCTTTCCTCATTGGAGACATGTTCCAGGCCTCTCATCATCTTTGTAGCCCTCAACTGTACCCTCTCCAGCAGTTCCCTGTCCTTCTTAATCTGGGGAGCCCAGAACTGGTCCCAGTGCTCCAGATGGAGCCTCCCCAGGGCCAAGCAGAGGGGGCTGGATGACCTCCCTCCACCTGCTGGTCACACTCTTCCTGATGCACTCCAGGAAGCCTTCTTGGCCACAAGAGCCCATTACTGGCTCATGGGCATCCTGTTGTCCACCAGGACTCCCAGGTCTTTTTCCTGAGAGCTGCCCTCCAGCAGGTCAGCCCCCAACCTGTCATGGTGCAGGGGGTTATTCCTCCCCAGGTGCAGCAACCTACAACAGCTGTTGGCCTGGTATTTGCAAGCTCAGGTACCGCTGTCTCCTTTGGGTGTATCTGGAAAGGCTGGCACCCCATGGAGGGCGCTGCCAACCTCTGTCCCAAGGGAAATTAATTGCAGGATAGGGGCCTGCTGTGGAGCAGATAAGAGGGATGCAGAAAAGCGACAGAGGCCAGACAGCGTTAGATGAATGATAAATGATGGTGAGAAAGCCAGTGTTAATAGCACTAATGTGGCTGCATTTCCTGAAAAGAGAGCAAGGAATTCCCTGGTGTAGACATACTTCTTGTTGGCCGAAAAGCATTCTGAATTCCTCAACAATCAGACAGGAAGTGGTAAAATCCATCAGGAGAAATGACCAATATGATATTTTTTCCCAATATCAAAAATATACTTCAGGTCGTGGCCAATCAGATTTATTTTTTCAGCCACGCTAAATTTGCCGTGATGCACAGCAAATGGAATTTCTGTATTCAAACATGTATTTAAAGAACTTTGCTTCAGTCCAGATCAGTACTTTAGACCTTATGGGTGCATTCTTCATAAGCACTCACAGCTTTTCCAAAAATCTGCACAAATATAAATTATGTTTTAGTATTTTTCCAGGCCAGTAATTAGAGAGAAAAGCAGAATTATATATTTGTACCTAGGAAGTTCCATCTAAACACGAGGAGAAACTTCTTGACTTTGAAGGTGGCAGAGCCCTGGAAGAGACTGCCCAGAGAGGTGGTGGAGTCTCCGCCTCTGGAGAGATTCCAGACTCACCTGGACACATTCCTGTGCAATCTGCTCTGGGTGGACCTGCTTTGGCAGGGGCTTGGACTAGATGATCTCCAGAGGTCACTTCCAACCCCATAGCATTCTGTGATTCTGTGTTTCTGTAACCACAGGGTTTGTGCTGCCAAACAAAGAAACAGCTGGGGTTTTTAATCACAAACTGACACAAAAGATACGAGGTAATTTCTGATGTAATTTTGTCACGTTATGAGGTTACTTCTGTTTGGCTTCCCCCATAACAGAAGTCAAACTGTGGACTCTGTGTCACAAGAGGTGTATAGCCTTGTACCTACCTTCCTTTTGGGTGGCTCTTCTTAGAACCTTACACCGAGATTTCCCCTCGTCTCCATTCTGGAGGAGCTGTGCCTTTTTTCTGACAAGTGGTGGTCAGCAGAGTAACACTGCGGTTCCTTCCAGCTTCTTCCCTTGCAGACAGAGAGGAAGGAGGATCATAGCTGAAAAAATTCTCCCCATTGTGCCCCAGAGGTTAGGCACCCTGCCATATACAGATGGTATCAAAAATGGAATCATTTTATAAACAAACAGTGAATTAACAGCCGTCTGGATAAATGTATGCTTTGGTTCAAGACTGATGTGTTCCATTCTATGAGAACATTCTCTAAATAAAAGGAAGGTTTTCATTTTGTACTTTGCTATGGTTTATCACATTGGGATTTGTTTAATACTTTGTTTTGTTTTAATACTAAGTCTTTTAATACTTTCTCTTCCATTTGCTGAGTTTTAGCCACAGAATCAGAATACCCTTGACTGCACAGTCTTCCCTCTGTGCTGGAAGGAGAAGCCACGTAGTTAGCACAATTGATTAAGACATCCTACACTAAAAACCTGTGTCACTTTTGCAACTGGCTGCATTTATGCAACAAGACACCAGTAGCTACTGGGTCCATCTAAGACGCTAACTTCAATGGACACTTTTCTCATAGCTGCAGTAATTATGAATACTCTGCAAAGAAGACTTCTTTGCCAATTGTAGCCCAAGAAAAGTGAGTACAGGTATGCAGTTGTCTTACTCCATTTCATGCCATTGCAAAACCCAGCAGCTTGTTTGTTTGCTGGAAGTTACATGCACGTACACTAAATCTTCTGAAGGTCCAAAAATGCTGCTTTAGCCTACTTTCTGCCAAGACATAGGCTCGAGTTACAAACCTTTCTAAAGGATTACTCCTCCATTTATCTGCTTTGGACAGCCCATAGCACTCATAGATCCATAACCATGAAAATCCAATGATTCTCCCAGTTCTTTCACATAGAATTCCAACTGCCACCTTTGCTCTCTGGACTCAGCCACAACAGAGTTATGGGGTCATCCATCCATCCATTCACAGATAAAGGGATTCCTTTGGGGGTCATACCCCAAAACATCAGGACCAAACTCTCAAACACACCTAAACTTTTTTTTGGAAGCTAGGGTTTTCCAGGAAAGAATATTAATAGCCTTGAGGTATATTCACAACAAACACCTTCTGCTGTTATCAAACATATCAACCTGCATTTGGTATTTAGTTATGCCTTGAACCATTTATTTACTGTCTAGTTATGATTCATGGAAGTATACATTGCTGCCAAGTGAATTCCATTACCATGGGGATATTTGTAGACATTTTAAATAGTTGAGATAAATAGAATAAACTAGAAAAACGCCAAGAAATAAATTGATGTAAAATGGGAGATTGCTGGCTCCAATCTCCCAAACTGTAGTTCAATACATGGAATTTTTGGAACAGCATAGCAGTGACTGCATGAGCTGCGTAATAATATACTACGGGTAGAACAATACTGTGATTCCTTTTGCAGTACAAGTGGTCAAAACACTTTTTAAAGAAGTATAACATAGGCAAATATTTGCTTCCTGCATGACTGAACCCTCTTACAGTAAAAATTCTTCAGCTAGATATTTCAAGGAAACAGAGAATGCAAATAAATGTAAATGTCATGTCCAATAGGCTACAAGGGGTAACGGTTTTAAACTGGAAGAGGGGAGATTTACATTAGATCTCAGGAAGAAATTCTTTGCTGTGAGAGTGGTGAGACACTGGAACAGGTTGCCCAGAGAAGCTGTGGATACCACACCCCCGGGGGGGTTCGAGGCCAGGCTGGATGGGGCTTTAAGCAACCTGGTCTGATGGGAGGTGTCCCTGCCCATGGCAAGGGGGTTGGAACTCGACGATCCTTGAATTCCCTTCCAACTCTAACCATTCTGTGATTCTATCATTCTAAGATTAATAATATCTGAAAACAGGCAAGGTCATTACAAGTACTAGTGTATTCGTAAAGCATGATGTCATGCAACTAGTCATTCCATGTATAAAAAATAAAAAAAGTGTTGTTATTTACCATATGTACAATGGAGGTGTTCCCATGCACTCTGTAGAGCACAAGATGAACTATCCAATAAATGCTCTCAGTTCAACACCACACACTTCACATCATACACTGCTTTTAACTATGTTAGGCTGTTAGGAACAAGAAAGAAAAAAAAAAAAAAAAGGAAAAAAATGTTGGCAAAGAGCTTAGAAATGTTCTGGTTAGGAAGAGTACATGTTACCAGTTAGTCTAAGGACATTTAATTACCCCATGATCCAGATCTGGGAAAAAAACTGTTGTTTCATAAAACACATCCTTGATATTATGCAAATAACCCCAACTCTAATTTTTCTACACAGGCTATGTGTATTGCATTAAAATGTATACACTGGAAGGACTGAGGCTAAACTCTGGCTCTGTAACAAGTGCACAATTTCTTCAAAAGCTCTCTAACACTCTCTGTTACAATAATACAAGAACTTTTCTTATCTGGAAGACCAAGGCTATGTCTTGGGTTATGCTAATGAATCCACTCTGAAATAAGCTCTTGAAATATTCTTGGCTTATATAGTGGCTTCATCATCAAAAAGACCATTATCTTCCATTATAAATCCCAAACATCTACATAACACATTCTTTCAGAACTGTGCTCTGTTTCTAGGCTTGCTCAGTCATCACAGCAAAATCATGGAGCGCTGGTCTCCTTCTGTAAAAAAGCAGTTCAGTGTGAAGTGATTCAGAATACAAATATGAAGGAGTAATCTGAATTCAGTTGCAGCATTTTCCACGTTATGCACCAGTAATTTAATTGACTGGATTGACCTAGAATGTGTTTGAGTATTTCTCTACTGTCACATTTGTATTTTAGCTGTTCATAACTTTCTTAGAAAACCTAGTTTTGAGATTATTTTTTTTTTGTTTTGTTTTGGTTTGGTTTTTTTTGTTTCCTGGGAACAAACAGGTTTGACTTGTAGGAGAAGGTATAACCAATTGCAAAATTTCCACTGGCATCACTGGCAGTGGGCTTCAATCAGTTCCATGGGGAAAGACACTAGTCCTTAAATATAGCTTAAAAAAAAAAAAAAAAAAAAAAAAAAAAAACACCAAAAAAAAGAAAGATAGATTTGCTTTTTTACTTACTCCTTAAGTGCTTTCCGTCACCTTGTGTTGCAAAGGAGGAGTGCCTCTGTTGGATTAACTAGAACTACATGCAGACGTGTGTTCAGCCTAATGGATGAACAGATAATTTGTCATCAAAGCCCAAAAGCCAGGTACAAATAAGCCGTCCTCTGACAAAAGCAGGAGGCAGAGCCAAGCAGTCAACTGTCAAGATTGTGTTCCTTGATTCTAGCCCAAGGGTTCAACAACGTCTAGTACTTCAAGGGGGCTACAAGAGAGAAGGGGAGGGCCTCTTGATCAGGGAGTGGAGCCACTGTAGGATGAAGAGTAATGGTTTTAAATTGAAAGAGGGAAGATTTAGATTAGATATTAGGAAGAACTTCTTTGCTGTGAGGGTGGTGAGGCACTGGAACAGGTTGCCCAGAGAAGCTGTGGCTGCTCCATCCCTGGAAGGGTTCAAGTCCAGGCTGGATGGGGCTTTGAGCAACCTGGCCTGGTGGGAGGTGTCCCTGCTCAGGACAGGGGACTGGAACTCAATGATCTTTAAGGTCCCTTCCAACTCTAACCATTCTATGATTCTATGATTCTAACTGGTTTTAAGCTGGAACCTAAAGATGCATAGTGTGCATAGAAGATGCATAAAGTGCATAGAATATTTGAAAATGCAAAGTGCAACTGAATATCTGAAATGTGACTTTTGGGAAGTACAGGATGGATGCTCTGGTCCAATAATTTTGCATATGCAAAGCAACTGGTCAGAAAAACTAGGGAGAATAGCCTTACTACCTTGTGCAAGCTCCATTTTTATGCACAGCAGTTTAGACAGATGTGGAGGTTTAAGTCCCCTTCTCTTATGACATGCTGCGCTCCTGCTACGGTCGCAGTAAATAATTTTGCTTAATCGACTCATTGAAGTGTCAGATGCAGCCTCTAAGGGTGGATCCAGGAGCCAGGTCGCCTGCAGGGAAGAGGAGGAAGCACAGCGATCAGGACCTGCCTACGCAGAGGGAGCAGGGTTCCGGCTGGTCCAACTTCTGGTACAAAGGGAGAGATCCATTGCTTTGGGATGAGTTTGGAGAGAACTCCAGATTGTAGGTAGGCCAGGAACCATGTCAAAACTGAAGCCACATAAAAGCTGAAGCCAGGTAAAGGAACTGGGGACAGGGTGACAAAGTTATTAAAATGCCAGCAAGTGGCACATCTGCAACACTGCACTCCAGTTTTTCAACATTTATACCCCAGGCCTTGCAGGTGGCACAGTGCTACCTCAACTACTATTGCTTTAGTGCTTGGCAAGGACAAGTCCCAATTCAGTGTCCCTGGAGTGATGTCAATGTCCTTTAACCCAAAGGGGACAACAGGTAAAGACAAAGCTGGGCTGCTGGGACTGCAGCAGCGTAGGGTACACAGTACTTCTCTCCTAGCAGAATCCATCATTGGCTTTTAGAATAAACAGCATTCCTGTATGATCAAAAAGAATAAAGAGCTGGCAACTGCATGCACAGAATCAATGCATCTGTCCCCATTCTGTGATATTTTACTATTATTTACTACACAAATATTTTACTTCTGGAACAGAAGAAAAAAACAACAAAGCCAAAACAACTTGTCTAGTTGAATTTTGAATTCATTATTTACATTAAGAAAAAATATTTTTCTTTTGGAGGGCCTGACTCTTTTCCTTAAACAAAACAAAAATGGTGACAAAAAAACCCATTACATTAAATGTCTGGTATTTTTTTACCTCGTGTAATATGTAAAGTGTGACATCAAGAGCTTAGGCTACGGTAGGAAGTATTGGGAATGTAAATAGAAAGAGAGCCTGGCACTATGAGGTCCTTGGTCTGGTAGCGGTGGCAGTTTGAGTAGACCCTTTTATGCCCGTGGTACAGCAGTTCGTTGGTAGATGTTTGGCTGCAGCACCAGTTATTAATGATTACACACCAGGATATCCAGAAAGCCTTTTAAGGATTTACAGGGACCTGCCCAACCCTAGTGGAGTTATTACTTATTAACAAATAAACAGAGAAATGGAATTGCAGGGCAAACAAGCGCCTTGCTCCTGGGTCCGTCCCAGCAGCCACTGCCGGCAAGCGGAGGGGCGGAAGGTGATCCACTCCCACTCCCAAACAGATCTACCAAAGATCTATTTGGAAATAGATCTTTCAATCTGCCAGCTCACGGCTGTGAGCAGAGAAACAACGTACCAGCCGGAGCACGGGTTAAAGAGTTGTTCAATGTTACAGGAAATTGGCTGTGTTTTTCCCAAGCCAGGAGTCCTTCTCACAAGGATGAAGGAAGGCGCCATGAAGGTTGTCTCTCAGAATCACAGAACCTTTGTGGTTGGAAAGGACCTCTGAGATCACGCACTCAACTGCACGTGCACAAAAAAAAACCCTACAATCTCGGCTACAAGAGTATGCCCTGGAGTGCCACATCTACATGTACTTCTCTCACCTCTCGTTGGGAAGCCGTTTTCTCGGCTTGGGGAACACAACTAAGGGTTAGGCTGCCTTCATGCTCCTACCCATCTATATTCCCTGCCACACAACTGTAACTGCACAAAGCAACCATTTTCCACCTTAAACAATAACCGCATGTGTGTGCCTCTCACAAGGATCGCATCATTGGGTCCTAATCTATCAAAGCCTCTTTCTTTAGATAATTGAAGTAATGGATGTATACCAGGACGATACAGTAAACACACTACAAAACAAGAGATGCTGTATTTCTTGTATTTCTCCTGTAGCAATTGTTCAATAGAAGCCTGTGTTTATTAACTTTTACAGCATTTTATAAGCACTGGCTGATGAATATTAGCTCTGTCTGGTTGCTGCTGAGCATTTTTTTAACAGCAAATGGGGAAGCGTAAAAGGGAGCCAAGAAGTACAGATGTTATGTTGTTTCATTCACATATTCATAGAATAACATTGTAGGTGGCGGCCAAAGACAACAGCCACAATGGCAGGGACAACAATCATAGAATGGTTAGAGTTGGAAGGGACCTTCAAGATTCCCTCCAGTTCCAATTCCCCTGCTATAGGCAGGGACACCTCCCACCAGACCAGGTTGCTCAAAGCCCCATCCAGCCTGGCCTTAAGCACCTTCAGGGATGAGGCAGCCACAGCTTCTCTGGGCAACCTGTTCCAGTGCCTCACCACCCTCACAGCAAAGAGTTTCTTCCTGAGATCTGATCTAAATCTCCCTTCCAATTTAAAACCGTTACTCCTTGTCCTGTCACTACACTTCCTGACAGAGTCCCTCTTCGATAGGATGGCTGGTTACTTGAGTTTGTCAAGGGCATTTCTGCTTCATGACAGCCCTCCTCTGAACACAGAATATACAGGCCTCATTCTGGAAACCCTGATTCCACCAAGTTGCCCTAATGACTCAGTAAAGCTCAAAATGGGAAAGGTTTGACAGACAAGAAGACGTCAGGGCCCAATCATCGAGTTCCACCACATCCCATGCTGGAGCTAATGCTAGCTGCAAATCCGCCTACCAAGTTATGTGTGCTTGCATGAAAAGGGAAAAAATAAAAAACACAGCGAAATAGTCTTCATATGTCTCACTGGCAAGAAGACACTAAAACTAGCTCAGCTGGTTAGGAGTTGACCTGGTGGCAACCCTAGTTAGCAGATTTTGTAAATAAGGTGAGTGGGTTTAGTTTCTGTATCCAAAGACAAGAAGGTTGGGTTCTGAGTTGTGGCAGTTAGTACTCTATGTTTAACTTTACAAAGCCTTTTATTAATTTCCCCCAAAAAAGTAGCCACAAACTGCATCTTCTTTCAAAAGAATCAATTTAAATAGAATCTAAAGTCTTGAAAAGTACTTGCCAAGTTCACTTGCTGAGTCTTTTAAAGTTTAGTAACGAGTTTAGTCAAGTCTTTTCCTTTTGAAGGAAGAACAGCAGATTATTACAGGAATTGAAAAGTTTGGATTTATTATGTTGTGCAGAGCACACAGTATTCTTCAAACCTCAGGAATCCATTTGCATTTACTTTATTTCTTTTCAAAATGCATACAGTTTTGCAGAATCTTCCTCATCCCATAAATTACCTTTTGAAGAGAGAAACCCTCTGCTATTCACAACACAGGAAAAAATGGACATTAACCTCAAAAAAACCCCGCTGGCTTGTATCTTGCTTCCTCATTTAAGCTTGTGCCAGTTTTGCAGTAGATTTCAAAGGTGCAAACTCCCTCTCATTTCTCCAATAACCAATCCACGAAGTAATAATGTCTTTCTTAAAAGGAAATGACTTAAAAAGCATGATATCCCCATCAGTTACATGCTATTTTCTCAACACTGAACATCTGAAAAACAAGATAAATGTTTCTGAGCAATCTGAAGCCCTAACTGCACAAGAGAAAACAAGTGTTGTTCATATTGTTTGTTTTCCCGCAACATACTTTTATGGGACAGCTGCGGGGACCATATTTTACATTCAGTAAACAGCTTCGGTGGTGTAAAACATCTCTTTTTGGTATTCAAACAACCACAAAAGCAACGCAGCTACATCTCATTGCTATGGACATTATCACCTAAACCAACCACAATGAATAAAACCCCAAAAACCAAGGTTATTTCTTACCTTATCCATTGTGAAAGACAAAGATTTATGAGATAACATTTGGCAGTCCTGTGACCAGTGATAATAAAAAATTCTCTTTCCCTTGGGCACCTGAGAACCACAGTATGTTGTAATGCCGCCACTTCTGAAACAGCCATGAACCACACTGTGCAGGGCTGCACATACCTTTCTGAAAAGATGATGCCTTTTCCTCGTTGGTGTNAAAAAAGTTTTTGTTTACCAAATGCAAACCCCCCCCCCCCCCAAAAAAAAAGGAAAGTCAGACATTAGACAAGAAAGAATTGGATGGAAATTGTAGAGAAACAAGCATCACTCTTGTTGCTCCTGTCTGCCTTGCTGCAACTCTACCTACAGAAATACTGCATTGTTGACAGGTTGCCTTTTGCTGCTGAAATTAAAATTGCTATTTTCATGCTTCTAATACCAAGGAACACTCTTAAAATGCACTCTTAATATCGGCAGAAACAAACTACGTCATTGGCACAATACATTCATATATTCTTCCCTTTTTGCTGAGCACCTTTCCTTACTAGAGAAGTGTACCGTGCCTCGTGTAAAATAAAAGGGAAAGAATGGACCATACACAGAAATCCCTAACAGAAAAGAAAGCATGTTAGGTTTCAAATCACACGTCATAAATACCAGTCCTCCGGTATTTCAGTTTGGGCGCAAAATACCCGGTGTTTAAAAGGCTCAGAAATATCTGCCCCAAACATAAAGAGGAACTATGATAGTGAGAACCGTATCAGATTATGAAAAGCAAAAGTAATTTTTCTGGCTCTCTTGGGAGTCCATCCTTTTCCAGTGCCACTTTTTTACTGCAGCAGATGCCCACCTCGGCTCGCAGCAGCTTTTCAGAAGAGCCACCTCAGGGTCTCCAGAATGTTCTGGACCAGCCCATGTGGCGGGGCTTGGCATGGGCCATATGAGCACCCCTTTGGTCTCCTAGCCAGATGCTATCCTGTGCCTGCCATTAGCAGCGTTCAAAGAGCATTTAAAAATAAAAAATTATATATAATAAAGAGTTTTCATTTATCTGGGGGGCCTCAGGCTCTGATCCTCCCGCTCTGATGGCAGCAGGCAGGCGAGTAGGCCTCCGGGGGCCCACGGCCGCGGCCAGGCAGTTGAGGCGACGGTTACCAAGGGCCCTCATTCGGGAGCCCGGCAGGG
>VZRU01017843.1:255145-347483 GCA_013398155.1 Pedionomus torquatus | reverse complement strand
TAGGACAAGGGGTAATGGGTTTAAATTGGAGGAGGGGAGACAGATTGGATACTAGAAAGAAATTCTTTACTGTGAGGGTGGTGAGGCACTAGAACAGGTTGCCCAGAGAAGTTGTGGATGCCCCATCCCTGGAAGTGTTTAAGGCCAGGCTGGATGGGGCTTTGAACAACCTGCTCTAGTGGGTGTCCCTGCCCATGACAGGGGGGTTGGAACTCGATCTTTAAGGTGCCTTCCAACTCTAACCATTCTATGATTCAAATTATTATATTATAGTCATCGCTCTTCTGTCACAGCAAAGGAGAAGCCTGCAAAAGAACTGCTACGCTGAAGGAACCAGAGGGGAAAGGTCTGATTGCTGTGGTGATTTCTCAAAGACCATGGGTGAATCTGAGTGCATACAAACTAAATTACTTTTAAAAACTTCCTGCCAACAGCAGAAATTCTGGCGACATAAATTGAAACGTAGAGTTCTGTCTGGTAGGCAACAAGAACATTCCAAATTCCACAGACAAGAGAAACTAACCATGGGAATGAATGATGTAAAATGTGCACTGGGGTTGTAAGTGATAGAGAATATGCTTATAGAAGTCCTGAGTTGCACATAAGATGAACAAACCACCAGCAGATATAAATGCCATAAAGCAGTGGATTAAATCTACACCATGGCATAAGAAAACTTCTTACTGCACAGTAGTTCCACATCAATATCAGGACTTGATATTACAATGCTATTAATCAACTCTTCTATAATACAAAGTACCAAATTGAATTGAAATGCTGAAAAACAGTTTAAGAAATGAGGAAAAATAAATTATAGGTCTATTAAAAAATAACTGAATGTAAATCAACAAGTGTGTTACCAATACATACAGATTTGCATCAGCCCAGTATAGCTGCTGTTCTTCATAGTCCAGGGTAAGTCCATTTGGCCATACCAAGTTGGTGCTCACAATAGGTGTTCTGAAGTTTCCTCCAAGCGTAGCTCGTTCTATCTTTGCATTTGAACTCCAGTCAGTCCAGTACATATACCTGTCAATAATATGATACGGTTTTCTTTTTGGCAAATATAATTCACAAAGTTCTTATCTGCTCCAGGGTATTTCCACTTTGCTGTCCCTCACTGAAGCGTGTGGTGCAAAAATAGTGGAAAAGAACTTATTCCTCTATTTTGGCCCACATTGACAAGAGACTTTTCTAGCAGGGATCATTGAGATCCACTGGAGAAAACTTCAGAAAAGTTTTTCCAGCTCCTATGAGACTTCAGTAAAGTCAATTAATCTCTTTCTTATCTTTTTTCATTTGAAATTCAGTATAATTAGTAATAAAATTAGAAATACACTGGTAAATTACATAGCACATTAATAAAATGCTACAATGCCCCCAACCTCTCAGGGAATGTTTTGATAACTGAAAACACGAATTCTTCTGAGGCACTCAGGAAATGCAACAGAAAAAAGGAAAGATTATAAAAGACTCTAGCTAGAGGGATCTTTTGGCAGTACCACCTGATTATTATTATTATACGATACTCTTGAAGAAATCTTGGTTTCAACAAATACCCTTTCTTCTACATTGCACAGCAAATGGAGGATGGTCAGTCACTTGACAAAAACATCTGCTTTCATCATCGCTCTCATTTACCCCCAGTAACTGTCATCCACTAAGTGGATGCTCATGCCCTATACATTCATGAGTGTTCTAAAAATCTCATAAGAAAAATCAAATCTCTGATACTGAGATCATAGAATGATCCAGCCCAGAAGGGACCTCCAAAGGTCATCTAGTCCAACCTCCCCGCAGTCAGCAGGGACACCCCCAACTAGAGCAGGTTGCCCAGGGCCTCATTGAACCTCACCTTGAGTATCTCCAGGGAAGGGGCCTCAACCACCTCCCCGGGCAACCTGTTCCAGTGTTCTACTACCCTCATAGTTAAGGGCTCTTTACTAATATCCAATCTAAATCTACTCTTCTCCAACTTAAGAGATCAGCTTAGAAAACTTAAAGAGTTAGATCAAGGATGGTTCTACACAGTTGGAACTCAGAGCTCAAAACAGGAATTATATGACAGTCCTTGTTAATGTCTAAATTGTAGTTTCAACTTCAGCCAATACAAAGTATAGGAAGTGCAACACATACCCTCTGCAGGGGTCTAATACGACAGCTCTTGGTCGTGGAACCCGGGCAATCACTGTGCGGTTAGATCCATCCACTGCCATTGAGCTGATAGTCTGATTGAGATAGTCACTGTAGTAAACTCTGTTGTTGATCCAATCAAAGGCTATGCCATCTGGAGTTCCCAGGTCTTAGACATGCAAACACATACACACAAGTTCAGTACAGTTTCCTGAGATATTGTAATACTCTTCGCCTATTATAGTGTGGCAACACCAAAGATCTATGAAATGCCATTGGTGTCAATGCTAATTTGTCCATTTAGCAAACTGTAGAACTAAGTTGCATAGACCTAAGTTCTGGTCGCTGTTCTCCAAGTAGCAGGAATCATTCCTCACTTCATAATATAATTTAGTATCTATAATTTTTTACATAGAATTTTATATATATCAAAATACTTAACCAGTTTTATATTTCCATTTCATTGTGATTAAAGTGAAATAACTTCAGAAGAGGGAAAAAAATGAGGAAAAGAGTCAAAAGGAGCATTTCATCAGATATCTTAACTAGTCTACCTTGACGATTAGCATACCTACTGAGCTAGTGCTAGGTGTTGAAGTCCATTTTTTTTTAATATCCAATTACTTTGTATTACTTTCCAGTGCACTTACCAGATGCAACTACTGTTGGAGAGCCAAGTCCTGAGGAAATACTAACATAACTGATTCTTCCTGTCCCTGAAGGATAACTTTGTGTAAAATATATTCGGTTATTTATGCTGTCAAAATCCAGGGCCACTGCAGTTCTTAACACATTGACCGTGCGGAAGGGAGGACTGTGATTTTCAGGATCAAGGTGGATACTTCTGAGGGCATTCTCAAGAGCAAAAATCAGGTAATCATCAGTTGAAATGGAACATCTCTTGCCATCGCTGCCTAGTGTTCCAAAGGCACAACCACATTTGGGTGTCTGCGTGTCAGGCAGGGCAAAACACAGATGAGAACAGCCTCCGTTGTTGTCCAGACAAGGATTGTTGTTAACATCAAGGGGCAAAAGTGACTGGAAACGGCTGTTGTAAATGGTAACATCCCTTAGCCAATTAATGTTGTCTCGTATTACTGTTGGCTGATCAGTGTTGCCTGGCTCCTTGCTGGCTTGGAAGACTTTTTTCAGGTTTCGATCCACCCAGATCATAGAATTTCCAAAGATGGTGATACCATAGGGAGTTGGGTAGCGACTGCCATAACGCACAATTTCAACATCACCACCATCAGGCTGAATTCTCGCAATCATATCTAAGGAATCATCTACCCAGTAAATGTAGCCATTGCTGTGATCTATGGCCAGTCCACGAGGTGTGACAATGCCCTCAGACACAAGAACTGTTCTATTGGTGCAGTCAAGAAATGCACGTTCAATTTTTGGATTTTGCCCATAATCTGCCCAGAACAGGTATCTAGTTTTTGGGTCGACTACTATGTGCCTTGGCATATCTATGGTAGTTTTAAGCAGAACACGGCGATAAGTTGTGTTTAAACGCAAAACTTCTATGAAAGTCTCTGTCAGGAATGCATTCGTAAAATAAAGATTTCCTGCATTTAAAGAAAAAAAAAAAAAGGCAGAAAAACAAACCAGAAAGTTAATATGCAGCACCAACACTTGAGAAACATGAGCTGATAAAATACTAAACCATAAAACTAAAATCCATAAATAGCTTAGCAGCTGGAAGCATAAGTTGAGAAGTTAGAAAGATGCCATCCAAAACTGACAATGGTCAATTAATTTCTAATTCCTCATTGATTGCTATGGGGAAAATCAGTGGCTTAAGATCAAAAGTGCATTAACTTCAGTTGTTCAGTAGGTGTATTTTTCTGTTGTTGTTTAATCTAAGCCTTTGGCTTGCCCTTCCATACTCTTATCCCTTTTCCCTTTTACAACACACAACTATGAAAACCATGTTGTGGCACAGCACCATATACAGTGTGGTTAAATTAAGTGTATACAGCAGCACATTATTCTAAAACTCATCCCAACAAGCCTATCAATCAGCAGAAGAACTTTTGCTGAACGTATATACAGTACGTTTACGTATAAAATAAATGTATTAATGGTAATGGTCACTTTAGAGGCTACTTAGAGTTAATGAACATTTTTTAAAGAGTTAATATTCTAATTAATCTCTAATACCTTTAAACAGGAACAGGAAGTGCAAGTGGAAAAATTAAAGTTCAATGACAATGTATTTCTGCTTTCCTTAACTTTTCATTATAGTTTATAGGATTTGTACAGAGCAATCTCATGGTAAAGGAAATGTCCTTTCATATTAATCATGTCATTGGACAACTTTTGTGCACCCTTCTCTGGTACATGTTTTTCACCATGGTAGTAAAGTATAGTAATACACAGCTACTTATGAACGCACAGAGACTTAAAACTAATATTAAAGCACCATGAGAGGACAGGTTCTGTATGTCTACACTGATAAGCCTTCATTTTTACACGTGTAAATATAAAAGCCATTCATTATTTTCTATTTTAAAATCAGTGCACAGACACAAAAGCTAGAATCATAGGACTTCCACTCAAAATCGTTCCATTAGGATCCATTTATGCGAGCCTAAAAATTTTAAAATCTGTAAGGAATAACATCCTGAATAAATTCAGCTAGGCATACCTGCTACCCAGTCAATTGCAATGCCACGGATACCATTTCGTCCGATTCCATTTGTAACAACATTTCTAAAATAAGAACCATCAGGTTTAATTTTACGTATTGCATTCTGAGAAGAAACTGTGCTACTGAAGTCACACCAGTAAATGAAACCAGAAGGCATGTGAACATCCACGTGAAGTGCATTTCGTCCTGAAACATTTGAAAAATAATAATTAATTATCTCTGATACAAACTTATTTACAAACTTATTTAAAAAGTGTACAAGAAACATCAAAATATTAGGCATTAGAAGATTTTTTCATACTATAATATCCACGCACCTCTTCCTGCCAGTGGTACCATGGCTTCTGAGTGGTCAGATGTCTCTAAACTAAATCCTTTAATTGCAGAAAGCATTGAAACAATTACAAATGAATTGTATGGGGAACAGGTTCTGTTATCAGGATTTAGCTGAAAGCCGGTAGCACAGGCACAGGAGAACAATCCACCAGGCACAGGCAGGCAGAGCTGCTGGCAAACTCCAATATTATTACTGCAGCCATTTGAAGAACCAGCGGAATCTGTGAAAGACACAGGTAGTGAGACATAAAATTCTAAACTGTATCATCATAAACTCCCCCAGGTATATAGCCAAATTCATATACTTGCACAGTGTTAACACCCAGCTGACAAAAATGAAGATCTTCAACACTATACATTTTAGCACATAAGTGTTAGCAGCGGATTTGCCAGTTTCTTGTCATGTAAGATCAATGGGGCCAAAAATTAGACAAATCAGATGTATAAATTTGAGGCCAAAGTAACAAAATTTTTATTTGGTCAATATTACAATTATTACGTTTTGGTAAAACTACGATAGATGCCTTAACTGGATAGTGAAACATCTCTTTTCCCAAACTAGGCATATTGCTTCTGACACTGTTCCTGAAAGTCTAATCAAACCATTTCCTTTGAAAGAGGGAAGTTTTCACAAGTTGGATATCTTGAAATACCTCTTTTGCAAATACTCACTGTCTCTGTAATACACGCGTAGGCACTTCAGTCGTGGGACATTATCTCTCAGTACTACTTTGTTTGCTCCAGTGGACTTGTCAACGCGTTCAATAACTTCATAATCTCGATCAGTATAGTACAGAAAGGTATCATACACAGCAATTCCCCATGGATGAGAAAGATGAACCACCAGAGTCACACGATTTGTACCATCCACATTACCTTTCTCAATCTAAGAAAACAGTTTAAAGCTTAATATTACATTTCTTATAATAAAAATTCACTGTTACAGTACAAAATTAAAATGCAGCATACACTACTAAAATCTCTTCATACATGAGATCTTTATGTAGAAGGCAGGAAGGAAAGGATGAGCATGATGCCAATAATAATTTCTGGTTTCTCACTCAAATTCCTCATATATTTCTAATGGTAATTAGTAACAATAGTTATTCAGATTTTGCTGGGTCCTACAACTCCCAGTTATATGAGGAAAATAAAGTAACTGAATTACCCATGTGAACCACAGAGACAGACAAACAGGTAAAGAAAATAAATTCTTTTCAAAAACTCCCCTACCACTCCTGTGCTTGTGACAGCCCAGTACAACTTTTGTTCCTTGATGTCAATGGTAATGAACTCTACATGGTCAAGGTTGCCCGTGAAGAGGGTTTGTATGCCTGATCCATCCATGTTTGCACTGGCAATCTTTGCTGGGACTCCACTGTCAGTTCCCTGGTCTGTCCAGTACAGCCTCCTGTAACACACATGGTCACACCTGCTACCAAAGCTGACAACGGAGCTCAATGAACCAGAGCCACTTAAACATATGCTTAAATCCATCTCCTTTGTCAGACAAATACTTCAGCACATGCTGAACAGAGATCACAATGAAAAAAAGACATGTTTTTTGTGCTTGTTTCTCTTGAAAAAGAGAAATGCCTTGGACAAAGAGAAATGTCTGTTTCTCTTGAAAAAGAGAACAATGCCTGTTAAATAATTTTCAGAAGTCTATAAACTCCCCTGTATCATCCCACAATACTGTGAGAGAGTAAACTTAGTAGAGTATTAAGACTATAACAAGAAAGCAGAAGAAAAATAATTCTGTTTCACAGCTGCAAAATTTCAGCAGCAATTTTGGTTCCGGTTCAAACTACAAGTTCAAAAAAATCTATATGAAACAGAATTCCATTATCTGACACTGGGGAATATGTGTACCACTCAGGCCTCAGTTTTTGAAGAAACAGAGCACGTGGCAGCCAGATTTGCAGCTGGGGACAAAAAAAATCAGGCATCAATTAATCTGAAAGCCAGACAAGGCACTGCAATTTCTTTTTTTTTTTTTTTTTTTTTTTTAAATATTGCAAATGTTGGGGGGGAAAAAAAGCAAATTGCAGCTCTTTTGGGGAGAAAGCAATATTTAGTCCTATGTCTTTTTACATATGACATTCTTCCCATGTAGCCATGTAGTACGTCCTTCTACTACAGACAGGCCTCAAGACAGACATCACAAGATATTATAAAGAAAGACTTTAGAGTTCTCTTTACTCCAGGTTCTCACTTTTCAGAGATTTTCTTCACAATCATAATATTCTTGACACCCTTTTCGATTAAAAAAAATTTATCATAAAAATATTACAGTAAATTAGGGAGAACAAACATCTACACAACAATTTATGAAGCCATGCAATTATTCTCCAGGACTTAAAAAAAGTAAATAAATTCTGCCCAAATGTGAAAAAAAAACAAAGTAATTTCAAATCCAAGAGGGAAGCTGAAGCCTCTAAAAATTAAGAAAAATGTTGCGAATATACTCATGTGCAAAGACGACAACAAAAATTAAATTTACCCTCTTGCTGGATCAACTGTCAAACCAATCGGCGTGCCAGCTCCCAGAGAAGTGCCATCATTGGTGATCAGTGTTTTCCTGTACATTACATCACCATGCAGCTTTAGGACCTACACAAACATTGAATTCATCAGAGGATGTAATATAGAATTTATGGTAGATTTTTCAATTTAAAGAAAGGAAGCTTAAATTCACAGGGAGCTGAAATTGCAGAAAACTCTCTCAAATACAAGCACCCCTTGAATAAGATGCCTGCAGCTTAGAAACTGCCTGTGTTAACAAGTAAGTGTCCTAGGTATAATAATATTTAATCTTTCAGCTTCTATAATATCTTGTAGGTATTAAAGGCTGAACAGGTTGATTAAATGATGATTTAGAAAGTATTCAATTTTATTTAAATTGACTGTTTTTTAATTTAATAGTATGTATTTATATTTTGGGACATGGATATTAATGACTGGGCTTATTCGCAGTCATTAGTGTACTATATATTGTTTATCCTGTTTTCCTACACTAAATGGCAAATTTATCCTTCACATGCCACCACACTGCTTGTCTCCAGAAAGCCACATATCAAAGCATTTGAGAGTGGATCTTACTGCATTTGATGTCAACATTCCTTTATTATCAGGCTGCATTGGGATCATTCATTTGAAGTTAGAATAGTAACCATAACAGTAATTCTAGTAATCAGAGGGCTTGGGTGTCAAACACCAGAAGCCTAATGACTTGGAGAGGGGAAAAAGAAAAAAAGAGGAAATAAGAAAAACAAAACAAACGAACAAAAAAAACCCTAACCACAGAAAGAAGAGAGCTATGCACAAATAAAGTTCCCAGAATATACTGCTTTCAGTCTTTTTGACTATGTGCAAATACAGGTTTATCTCTTCAACTTTGTAAATCTAATTTCAGTTTTCACTAAAAAAAACTATTACTAATTTCAACCTGTATACATCGCAGTGAAAAATCTAGGCTCTTGCTTTCCCATTGTCTCTCTTAAATCATTACCTCAATTGACTGTGTGCCTGGGTTACTGTAATAGAGGTTTGCAGATATCCAGTCCAATGCCAGACCAATAGGAGCACCAATAACAGCTGCTGGAGCAAAAACTGTCCTGTTGGCTCCATCTGACCTCACTCTGTGAATTTCACCCTTGGAAAAAAAAGATAACAACAGTGAAAACATATCAAGAGCAGAAAACACTGTTCTATTCCAACTACATAAGCTCTTCTTTATGTTACAATCTCTTCTTAGCAAAATGAAAATCCAGTAGGGAAATGTATTGGTATATGCTCAATGCATAAATACAGTAAAAATATTATTGTAAATTAGAACTATTCAGTATGAAGAGGCAATACCATTCACCAATGACCATCTGATAGACAGAAATATAATGACTATATATACATTTATGTTATATACAGTCACACTTCTTTAATTCGTATTTCATTATCGAAAGATTTTTACCAGGATGCCTCAGCTAACCATCTTAACATGCCATAATCCAGTACAGGAAAACAGTATTTTTTCCATGCACAGATATTTAAGAACAAAATTTTTAATAAGCTGCAATAGCAAGAATCATGACTAAAATTATCCTTGCAGGTTTCTTCATAAGGGTATCCCTTAAAATAACAACTTATGACTTGCAGGTTCTACGGTATTAGCTACAGTGTATGATGGAACAGCATGATATAAACAAGCACTAAACCCAGAGACATGCCAGATAAAGGTCTGAAGTGGTTACTATAGCTGCCTTCCTGAGCTTTCTTGGGGTTATGTCAGCTTTGCAGGAGTTCTGCAGAAGTTTTTGATTATTATCACGTGAACCTTTCACAATGAATCTTAGCTGCTGGTATTTCAATTCTGTGTTATCACACATTATTAAGCCTTTTGGAGAAGAAGTCAGTAGGGTTAGGGGAGCTGTGAGCAAGTATTGAAATCCATTTCTCTTTCCTAAGTAATTACTTCCTCCTCCACTGATGTGTATATGCTGTGCCTGTCCTGGCAAGATCCCACTCCATGATGCAGGCTCCCAGGCAAAGGACCAATGAGACTCACTACTCCGGTTCTCCACTTGAGGCAACTAATCATAGAGTGTTTAGAGTTGGAGGGTACCTTAAAGATTATCGAGTTCCAACCCCCCTGCCATGGGCAGGGACACCTCCCACTAGAGCAGGTTGCTCAAAGCCCCATCCAGCCTGGCCTTAAACACTTCCAGGGATGGGGCATCCACAACTTCTCTGGGCAAACTGTTCTAGTGCCTCACCACCCTCACAACAAAGAATTTCTTTCTAGTATCCAATCTGTCTCCCCTCCTCCAATTTAAACCCATTACCCCTTGTCCTACCACTACACTTCCTGACAAAGAGTCCCTCTCCTGATCTCCTGTAGGCTCCCTTCAGGTACTGGAAGGCTGCTAGAAGGTCTTCCCAGAGTCTTCTCTTCTCCAGGCCGAACAGCCCCAGCTCCCTCAGCCTGTCCTCATAGGAGAGGTGTTCCATCCCTCTGATCATCTTTGTGCCCCTCCGCTGGATCTGTTCTAACAGTTCTATGTCCTTTCTCTGTTGAGGACTCCAGAGCAGGACACAGGACTCCAGGTGGGGTCTCATGAGCACAGAGTAGAGGGGCAGTATCACTTCCTGCGAGCTGCTGGTCATGCTTCTTTTGATGCAGCCCAGGTTGTGGTTGGCTTTCTGGGCTGCCAGTGCTCACTGCCACCTCATGCTGAGCTTCTTATCCATGGGCGCTCTCAAGTCTTTCTCCTTAGGGCTGCTCTCCACCCACTGTCTGTCCCAATCTGTATTTGTACCTGGCATTTCCCAGGTGCACAATCCAGTAGGTCTGTTCTGCTCTGCCACTTGGCTGGAAAGCCAGAAGGGCACTGCCGGCTCAAAGGGACAGAACATACACTGCACTGTTAGAATCTGAACTTTGAAGACAGAAGCTGTGCCGCTAACACCAGCCCAGATGAGGAATGGAGGAGGTAAAAGGTTAGAGCAGGCCTAGGCAATAAGAAAAGGAGAACAGGTTGCAGTTGCCATCTGACAGCAGAAACAGCAGAGACAAGGCAGAATCAGCTTTACGAAAAGCAAGCAATGATTATTTGGTCCGTGCATATTCTTTATTGCTTTGTTACAATGAAACCAGTATTCTGTCTAAATATCAGTGCAGAACTGAAAATGGTGGTTCAGAAAGGAATCAGCTTATCAGGTGGCAAAAATCTGAACAAGAGCTCCAGACCAAATTCACTGCTGTCTTAAATGGGTAAGGTTTCTCAGACACTGCTAAAGTACTACTTGCTGAATCCTAACAACATAGTGCTATTTGCAAATAAGCCTGTTCTTGAATCCCTAGGCCTACAGAAAAAAAGTAGGAAAGTAGGATAACTTTTGGTAGTGTCTACTTTGAGAGCATGACGAACGTTGAATATTTACAACAGCACCTAGTACACTAGGCACTTTAAAGACCATTGGGAATTCTGCCTACTATTTATATTTACAATTAATAACAAATGGAACATGACAGCTGAAGATAAAAATACTTTAGAAGTGTTTTTCAAGTAGAACAGTGAAGATCCTGACATTTACCTCTGTTTCCTGAGTTTGCTTCAGACAGGGTGAACAAGTTGATGGATGTTCACTTGAGCTCTAACTACAGCTTCAACTGTTACCATCACTGGCAGGGAAATTATAACTACAAACTACACAAAAAAATCCCAGGAAAACCAAACATGCAATGGAGGGAGGGAGGGAGGGAAATCAGGGTGTGAAGGAAGAGGGGCCTGTAGTGATGGACAAGCAGTTAAAATAAGAAAGTAAGCAAATAATCTTCTGTCACTAGAGAAGTATCTTTTTTTCAGAGAACAAGCCATGACTGACACCAGTGTCCCAGCTCTGTTCGGGAGCAACAGCAGCCCGAGGCCTGCAGGTCACAGGTACAGAAAGGGGGCACAAACAATAGTCAAGCATTTGTCAGGCTGGAGCTCAAGAGCAAACTGAAACCCAGCACTTGCCCCCGCTCAGCCTGCAGAGGCACCTGGCATTTCACTTGCCAGATCTGTTAATGGATACATCAGGCCATGACCTCCTACAGAAATGCTCAACCTCCTGTAAATGTCAGCTGCACCTGCTGGCTGAGGTCTGTCAAGGATGTTTTTTCAGACTGCACAAAGGATCAAATAGATTCCTATTTCTCTGGTTCCTTGAGCAAAGGTTGGGTTAAATGTGTCTACTTAAATGCTGCATGGGAACTAAACACTCTCATTTTAAAAGAATAAATAATTAACCAAATCATATTGCCTTTATGAGTAACAAAGAAAAGGCTTTAAAATAAGTGATTTTTAAACTTATTTTTACTTCAAACCTGCAAAATGTAAGGGAAATGCATTGGAGAGGAAAAAAAAAAAGAAGTCTTGTGTGGATGAAAGGTAACAAGTTGTGTGAATTGTTACTGTAAAACATAACTAAGGAAATCTCCATGTAGGGCACTACACTTCTCCAGGACCTAAGCACTGCTTTCCCTGAAAAAAAGAACTGCTATTAATTTTCCAAGAATAACCACATATTGCTGAATCAGCAGCTTCTTACCAAATCCATCTCCCTAACTGCCACAGATTTGATTTTTTTTTAAGTGTCCATCTTGCAAAAACTGGGAATATTTTATGGCAAGTTAGCCTTAGGGAAACACATGTTTCTTAGTACAGGACAAGCATTAAAAAAATGCTTAGTAAAACAATTATAATCAACCATTAAAAATTAATTCAAATTATTTTTTACATCTATAAGCCTCATATGCGCTACCTGAAAATTGCTGTGACTTTACAACCATTTTCTTCTACTTAAAGAAAAGATGCCTCTCTACTTCATTAAGTGCTCAGACCAGATGCATGTATTTGCATTCTAATGATTAGCGCCACTGTGTCCAATGTACTGCTCCCTTGGAGAAGTGTTCTGACTGTGTTTGCAGAATTAAGTCCTAAGTCAAGAGAGAGGAGAAAGTGTGGACTACAACAGAGCAGAGCTGAGAGTATGGTTCTGTCAACACTTTCCAGTATTTCCTGTTGATGTCTTGGGCTGAACCAGAAAGAGCATTAAACTAACATTTCAGTTGACAAAGATGAAAACTGATTTACAAAGGAGATGAAGCTTCTTTATCTTTTCCTAGGGGGGAAAACCAAACAAACAAAAAGACCTACCCCTCAAAAAACCCAAACCCTTTCATGCCTTTTAATTATATTTCTCAAATTTCTTACCCGCAATGCTAATATATTTTAGACAAAAACATTATAAACATTCTTTTAAAACAAAAGGTCTTAATTTAGTGCACTTTTTGAACTCCAATACTAACTTACCGGATTTTCAACCCAATAAATCATCTGTTCGGAGTCATCAAAGTCAACATCAACACCATTTTGAACTCCTGCTATTGGAACCATAGCATCATTCGTCTTCTCCTCAGGGTTCAGGGAAATTCCATAAATTATATTATCTCTTACAGCAATAAGGAAAGGATGTTCAACTGTGAAAATAATACAATGTAATTCAGGTTGTTTCTGTCTGAGAAAATGGCATTAAGATATGCTTCCACTCTCCCAGCCAAAAGTTCCCCGATGCTGAGAATGGTTGAATGTTAACAGTGATATTTTGCAACCACTTATCTCTAAGTTTGCTCCTTCTCTAGGACTCAGGTTACTGTAATTGTTATTCTTTTAATATGTAAAGTTTCAGCACTGTGTAATCACAGTGCATGTGCAAGCAAATTCTGAGGAGGAAGTAAATAAGGCAGAATCACTCATTGCTGGCCAAGGGAAGAAGTACATCCACACAGCTGCTCCGAGAAGCTTTTTCTGATCTCTGAGAACAGGAACCAGCAGGACAAAGCTCTGAGGGCTCTCCAGGATATGCCTGAGATGGGTTCTAATGCTCATTGAGCAGGACTCACAAGGAAGGTACAATGTCACAGCAGCAACTGCTCATCTGTAGTATTAAATATAACTGCAGTACTGCATTTTCTTGCTTTATCTTAAGGGAGCAGACATACTCCCTTATAGTATATTTATTTTTAGGTAAACATACACTTAAGCTTAAATGTTATTAAGAAAGGGCATCCGGTTAGGTGATATGAGAAAAAGCATTGGAGTGCTGTGGAGTGTGAGTCAGGAAGTTCATTTCACATCTGCTGGGGAGCAGGGGAACAGAATCTCCTAAACATCAATTCCCCTCTTCATTCTGCTTTTGCCTTTGGAAAACAAATTCTAGCCTCTTCTCTCCATAGGCATAAGCTACCACTTGATAGGGAATTGAGCTGCTGCTGCTCTTCTATAATAGATCAAAGACTTTTTTTGGTTTTGTTTTGATTTCCTTTACTGGCTGCTTAACACATTTATATAAATTTTGCAGTGAAATTTTTTATATGAAAAGCCTCAAACCACACCATCATTCCACATCTCAAAAACTATCCTCTACACTTCTCTCAGGCCGCTCAAACTATTTATCAAATTTGACATAAGCTTAGATTTTGTTTATCTCAGCACAAAAATCACATTTTGGCAAATAATTGCCTGAAGCTAGCTCTGCCTGTGAAATTCTTGGACTTCTTCCATGTTTGTTTTTTTTTTTTCCCCCCTAAGAACGTGCCATACTAGTGCTCTTCTATGAAACATTTGCAAAGAACAGCTAAATTCATGTGAAATTGGTCCAATGCATACACAGCCCTGGAGTCATTATTCCCTTTCTAATTATACACAATACAACACTAATGAATCCTGCTGAAATACAGATATGTGAATTCTCTAGGTTAGCCTGTTTGTACTTTAGAAGTTTGAGAGTCTCATTTAAACTATTATATTCTACAGAAATTTTTTTGCTGATTGCTTTCTTTAATTTTAACACCTATGCAAATCCATAAAGTCTGATTATTCCTCATTTTTATAATGGACAATTTAGCAAATTTACTGAGCTATGCAGGCCTAAAAATCTGTGTCACTTCATCAGATAGGCATTAGTAGAAGTCTTACCTCAAACCAGGACAATAGGCATTAGTAGAAGTCCTGCAAATCTAAAACTTAATACAGGTTTACATGACAAATGATGATCTATATAAAATTAATGTACTGTTACACTAAACGTGCAAATTTACCATATTAATACAGGATTTTAACATACACAAATTCCTTGCTTTGTTTTGAAGTCAGTTTACTACATTACCATCTTTAATATTAACCTGAAATGCAGCTTACAGTAAAATAAGTGCAAAGGCAGTCTTATAATGATCTGCAAAATGATGCAATCCTAAAATCAATGCCTTTCCAGCAACATGAAGTTAGCAGTATTTAATACGCGAACAAAGTAGATGGAAAGCAGCAATGTCGTTGTTTTGTAGAGAAACTGGCAAACCAAATGTATGCAGCTCAGTTTAATATTTCTTCTGAAAGTTTGTGCTGACCTATTAAAGTGAACAACGACTGCAAGGATAAGGATAATACTAAATACTAGAAAAGTAACTGCCTGTTCCTTTGTAATCATTAGCAATAATTAAAGGCTTTTACCATGAAAGGAATGAGCACATTTTTAAAAACTTTTTCTGATGTACTGACCTTCAGCAAATTAATTTAAGGGAAAAAAAAAAAAAAAACCAAACAAACCCAAAAATTTGTATGTGTTTTTTACGTACTGTTTTACATGTATAAATTTCATCTAAAAAGAAAAAAATAAGATCATATAGTTTAAAAGAGTCGTGCTTAATAGAAGGATACTTCATTTCTCTCTTACACAATTTAGATTGAGCAACTATGTAATTTATAAAAGGGTCATAAAGAGGGAACTTTACAACATGTGGGAAAGAAAGATAAGAAATGTCAATAACTTAATTTGGCAGCAAAATTGGGTCAACCTCTACACATGCGTGTGCTTCACTACTGCAATGTTCCATTTCTTTCATTGTGATATTTCTATAAGCCTGCACATACTAAAATCTGTACAGATTTCTAAAAGAAATCCTCATTTTTTAATACATTATAGAAATTTGCACTTCATTTCAGATTACATAAATTGGTAATTCTTTCATTGCTAAGAAAAATGTGAATGCAATACAGCTCTTTAAAGATCACACCGCTAAGTATCAAGCAGGAAATCAGCATGATATGGTTTTTAAAATTTAGATAGTTTTAAACAAAGGGGTCTTTTTTACTGACAGAGATTTCTAGTGTTGGCTCATCCCAAAGGTAATTTCTACTTAAATTTTGGTGATTTGATGCTTCCTTACTAGGGAGGAAGTTGCATCTACATCTGCACAACTGCTGGAAAAAATAATAATGAATGCTTCATGTGACAAAATTATTCTGGTCAATTTTCTGCTCACAAAACGCCTTCGAGAAATTTGAATTTTTGTGACTTTTTTTTTTAATGAATTGGCCAAATGATTTTTACAAATCTCTGCAGCCTGTGGACTGTTCAAAGGAAGTTCAGGAGTACTTTTTGATATGAAGTTTTGCTTGCAAAGGTTAGCTCTGTTACAGCTGCATCTCCTGTAGCGTCTGCAATTTTAGGCTGTGTTTCTAGACCTCCTGCATTTGGTGTACTAATTTTTCACACAAGAGGGAAAAAGCTCAAGCTGTGAAATTTTGATCTGAATTCCAAAATGCATTAGCTCAGAGAGGCTGAAAAGGGTGACGAGGAATCAGGAGAGCATCTCTCCGGATCAGACTAAACCAAAAGATCGTGACTAAACTCTTAACGAAGTACAGGCTGACGTAGAAAGTAACAGTCACTTCAAATATATATGATGGAACACATACCAGGGATGAAGGAGAATTACTGATGTTATATATCCTGAAGGACAAAAAATGGCATAAGAAATGGGCATAAACTGGGGAAAGACTGTATTTGAACAGAAAATCAGGTTTCCAGATATCATAAAGGTTTCCCAGCTGAATACTTATAATGAGAAGGGTAACATTCTTCCAGAGCATGTTTTCATTTTGAACTGATACTAAGCTCCTTTCAGATGTATTCCAACAGCAAAACATTCCACGTGTTGAGAAATTTTAAAATCTGGCTTCTTTATAAAATGCTTAAAAGAAAATTGAGCTCATCTATTTCCCCAAAAGAAGCACCTGACTATTTGACTGAGTTGTTGCCAGAATCTGGCTCCAAACCTTTAGGCCAAGTATGTTCCGTGCATCATAAATGATGGAATGGCTGACTGGAATGGCCCCAAACTCATTTCATCAGCAGCAGCCCACAGATCTGATGTTTGCTTTTTGCCTGACAGAGGGATGGATTTGACAGTGTCAAGTCTTTTTTTTTGGGGGGTGGAGGGTTGTTTTGGGTTTTTTTAACTCTCACTATTACTGCCCTACCTCTCATGCAGTTCCTGTTATCAGGAGAAAGCATCCATCCTGAAGGACAAGCACAGGAAAAAAAAAGTGGTCCAGATGAAGAAAGCAAGCAGAGGTGGCTACAGGGGGATGATGCACAAGAATTAATACCTGAAAAGGAAAAAGAAAGTATTAGCTACTGTAGCGATATGAGTGACTGGAAAGAATATTCAATCTCATTGCTACTGATAGTGCTAACCCAGCACTAAATCAGTTTTACTGTTTCCTTAAAATTAAAAAATTAAGGTATTTCCAAGAACCACGGGCAATACAATACACTTTTAACAGGCTATAATTATTCACCTAAAACCAGTACCATTATCACAGTGGTCTTAGCAAAGTTTTTGCACCATAGAACATCTTTCAAGCTCCTTTTCAAACTTCTCTCAACTGTACCAGGAGGCCTGCAGGGTTTTCAGTCTTTGAGCATTATAACCCTTCCAGATAGGAGATTTAAATTATTTACTGAAGCTTCTTGGAAAAGAGTAAAGAGATAAAACAGTTGCCTTTTGCAAAGGTAGTGGGAGTTCAATGCATAATTTCTCAGATCACCTTGAAACTGTCAGTCTAAGCTTGTAACATGTGAAAAAGACAGTGAAGAAGGTCTCTGCTGACTGCTATTATTACTATAGACTAAATTTCAACCATTTAGATCTTGCTGCTAAAGAGGATTTTTCAGGATGTGCCATCTTGGTAAGAAAATAAAGATCAGATTTGGGGTGTAGCCTTAGCAATTGCAGCAGGCCTTATTCTAAGAAGCTTGGAAGTTCCAGGAAATGACACAATTTTTCCTAATATAAAAATGAACACAAACTAAAAATAAATTAATAATATGACGATGAAACAGTGGCATAAACTCAGAACTCAAGCTGTAAGGAAATTATTCATCTCATCAGTATAACAAATCTGAATTGTAGTTGTTGTAAGATCTAATGATTTACAAAAAAAAGAAGCGTAGATGACAGTTTTAATACCACATCTGGAATGTCAGTCAGAAAGTTATTATTTCTTAATTTGTAAGCTTAGCATGTTCTGCTATTTTGCAAGTCTTTTATTCCCTTATTCTCTCCCTGGCCGTGTGAAGTACAGCCGAACAGTTCTAAATGAATAATCATAAACTGTATTACTTTAATGCCCTGCAGAAGAAGAAACAATTTTCTCCACCAGTAGAAAGTTTTTTAAACCTTGGGTCGTATAGTAAAACCGCTTAAACCAGAACTACAATGTATAAATTAATGGTACCCTTTGGTGATTGAACAATTCGCAGTGAGAGTGCCAAATTACTTTAATTTTTAAATTATTGAGGAAAGGTTTTTTCTGAAACAAATACAGCACTGAAATTACTGGTGTCTTAGTCAGATGCCAGTCTTGTCCACCTCTGGTATGAAAGTTTTCAAGAAATCAAATAAATGTAAGCAACAGTAATATTTGTGAATCAGAAACACTCCATACACAAAGAGAGGAGAAAATGAAAGACAATATTCGTGTCAACATTTCCCACTCTTCACGTCATACCATGAAATGACAGAAAGTCTGATTTGGAAGGTAACTCTACCTAATAGAAAGAAAGAAAAAAAAAAAAAAAAGTTGTTTGTTCGATTTTTTTCCCAGTCTTTCAGCTGTAAAAGATCACTGGCATATGACCCAGAGAGCATCTTGAATGCAATGAAGGGGGTTATATTATTTAAGGTAATAATAAGAATAATGTAAAAGTGCTTTCAGAGAAGGTTGATGATAGTAATCTTCTCTAAAAGAATGATATCATTAACATACATGGAACTGAGCCTGGTACACCACAGAGAAAAATTTTAGAAATTAAAATGCTTTCCAAAAATGCTCCAATTTTCTTATAAAAACATTCAAATAAGTGCAAGAAAATGGCACATACTACTTTCCTATTATTCTTTTTGGCTAATCTTTATGCTTACATGCTGCTTTGGTTACATCCTCTAAACACCAAGCTGGACAGGCTGAAATATCCTTTGGATGCAAGTCAATAGCATGAATTATTTGCTTGTTTGAGAAAAGCCTGTTTGTTGACAAGACTGATTCCAGGAGTGCCTATGCATGACATTACTGCATGGCTTATTTTTGTAATTACCAAAGTTGTTTAGCTGAGCTTACCATTGGGTTGCCTTACAGGATGGATTGCCACAAGCCCCAAAGGCTGGTGGATGTTATAAATCATAACTGTCTGGTTTCCTCCATGCCATTTATTGGCCCGAATTACTCGATTAGTATAGCGGTCACTCCAGTATACAAAATCTTCAAAGACAGTTAGAGCATGTGGATGCTGCAATATCTAAAAGGCAAGGAATTTTACCAGTTTAGTTCTGGAGATTTGTATATGTAAAGATTGCGAAGAAGTAATAGCAGACCTGAGCACAATTTAAAAAATAAATAAAAAAAAAAGGCAGCTGTCTCTTAAAAGATATTATTCAGCAAAAGAATATGAAATCTCATCTATTGCCTGAAAACAAGCCATTAATTATGGGGGAAATAAAAATTTTACTAAAATAAAAATTATTGAAAATATATGTGTGGTTATTTATACCAGCTTATGTGTACCAACTGAACATCTGAATTATTGTGCTGGTACAGGAACAGTGCTACAAGCTGCCAGAAGAACTTCATTGGGAGACAGCCTGTAAGAGGGATGGTCTTCATGAAGTGCCCTGCACACAGAAAGTCCTGGCAGCACAAAACCCTTCCCTGCTGTCAAGAATAGTAGCAATCATCACTCACAGAAGGTGATCGTGGAAATTTGTTCCAGGCTTTTTGTGCTGTATTTGCCTACAGCAAGTGTGCCAGGTAGCAGCAGCAGTGTCAGATGTCACCTTTAGACTTCATGCATGCAGACAGAAAAAAAACGAGAATGATCTAAAGCACTAAGTCTACACTCAGCTACAGGTTCCGTTGAAGATTTCCTGAGAGACTGTGAGGAGGAGATGCAATTCTTCTTTTTTCATACATAGAAACCAGCTAAAATAATTCATACCTGCTTCACCCAAGTGTTTGGGGAAAAAAAAAATAGATCCAAGTCTACAACAGTACAAACACATTTTAAGTACCATCAGCAAGGACATGGGAAAACAATGATTTCTTATTAATGTCTTACCAGGTCACTTGCAACCACCTGTCGTCTGTTGTTTCCATTGTAATCACAAAAATCGATATAATCAAGATAAGCATCAGCAAAGTAGAGAAGTTTATTTGGGTAATCAATGGAGAGTCCATTGGGCCAGTAGATTTTATCACTAATAATCACTGTTCGCATTTTGCCATCCATGCCGGCTCTTTCAATTCGAGGGTTTTGGCCCCAGTCAGTCCAGAACATTAGATGAGCACTGAAAAAAGTAACTTGTCATTACCAATCTGAAAAAAACCTCGCTGCCTATTGAGAAACATTACACAGACTCATTAGTCAAATAATAGAAACAACCTTTTTAAGAAAAGCCCTACACAATGATACTGAAATTATTGATTTCAGCAATATGCTTACTTAAGATACTAGCGTAATTTCTGTTGTAAAAATTCTTTTAATACTTTTACCGCTGTTTTCATTTGTCAATAGCAGGCAACATATAGAAGCTACTGTAATTGCTGGTTTTCAACACAATTTGATTCTCCAGTTGCTAAATAATAATTTCATCTAACTTTGTACTTTTACAGGCATGCACTGATAATAACTCTATAACTGATGAGCCCCATGTAGCTGGCAGTGAACAGAGCTGAAGGCACTGAAGAGCTAAAAAACAGTAAAATTTTGTACATGAACTGTTCAAATCATGACATTCCATTAACTCTAAGCCACTTGCTATCTGAAACGGGAAGGTGCTTTTGTGATTACATTAGTATAGCATAGATAATTATTTTAGACTTGGAGCTAAGAAGGAACCTGTTCCTTGCCAGGCAGGCATGCCACATTATATTACATGTACGTTTATGGTGTATCATCAACAGATACACCTGTTGGTATTCATTCTGACAGATAATCTGTCAGAATTTTGAATTAATAGTTAATTAGGAAGTAAATGCAGAAAAATCTGTTTTACCAGGAAAAAAACCAACATTTTGTAACAGTGAAATAGAGAAGCAGATTATAAATAATACCATGTGACTTTAAATATTAAACCAACTCTGCAAGCACACTGTGTTAAACAGTGGTCTGAATACTTTTCTGCAACTTGTCTCTTACAATTACAATAAAATTTGGACATATCTCAAATGTGAATATTGTTACATCATATTATGTGCATCTTTTCAAACAAAATATATATTAAAAAAAAAAATCTTACTCAATTCTGGGATCTAACACTAGTCCCCTTGGGTTTGTTATATTTTCACTAATCAGCACAGTCCTGTGGCTCCCATCCATTTTAGAGACTTCAATTGTTTCCAGAACAAAGTCTGTCCAGTAAAGATTGCGACCTACCCAATCTACTGCTATACTTTCAGTCACGGTGACACCACTGTCAAACACCTGATAATAACAAAAATTAAAAAAAAAAAAAAAAAAGAGAGAGAGAGAGAGAAAAAGAGACTAATTGATATTAAATTTTTACCCTTTCCATTTCTATAGATCTGAAAATCTAAATTTCTATAGATATGAAAACTAAATCTCCAATGTTTTCTAGGTCTCTTATGCAGAATGAATCACAATGTATATATTCAAAACGCTGACAAAGCATATACCCAAACACTCCTACTAAATTCAGTAGGTCTATTGAAGAATTTAGCATCTATTAATAGGAAAATTAACCTATAACTTGGACTAATACCAGCTTATAAGTCTGATGGTTTAAAAGGGTTTCCTGAGAGCATTCGGGTTTGTTTTTTTTAATAAAAAAAAAACTTAATGAAATGTTTACTTAGTGTCTATGAAGTTGTTTCACTTCATCTATGTTATCTCTTCTAACTACATTGGGATTTCCCTCTTTCCTTTTTTTTAACTGGAGATACACTGTCATCATTTTCTCATTTCGCAATGAAAAGACAAGAATATCTCAGCGAAACTTACTATTTTTCGGTCAGTCCCATTTTGATAAGCACTCCAAATTTTATCCTGTGTTGTATCAGACCAAAAGATACGATCTGTGATTGAATCAAAATCAATAGCCACAATATTCCTCCCATCCCGAATCAGAGAATAAATACTGTGTGACTGAGAAGTGATGTTGTCCACAACAATTTGGTTACGACTTGCCACCAGCAAAAGAAGATTCCCAGACTCTGTCAAAGGGAAAGAAATTGAAATAAATCAATAAGCTATTCAACAGTAATTCTGTAAGAAAAATGAACACTGAGTAATTTGACATAACTTTATAGCATCAAAACTATTGTACATAGACATACATGCTGAAAGGACAAATTCAAATCAATTCTCAGGCAAAGACATGTTAACATATCCAGTTTGTCCATCCCAACTTTTGGATCTATCTTGGCTCTTCTCCACCCTTTCTCCACCATTTACTCTTTCTACAGGAAAGTCTTCCAGTCTCATAGCTGAACCACAGGTCCTCTTCCCTATTGCCCAATCAGTCTATTGCTGACATCCAACCCTCATTCCTCCACAAGCCACTCTCAGCTCCCATTCCTGATTCAAATCCCAAAATTCCTTAGACCACCAGATACTCTACTCAGTCTGGTTCTTCCCCTTTTTTAACCAGCATGCTCTTTTTTCCCTGCTATAGTTTGCATGTGGATCAAGGAGGAGAATAAACAGATGACAGGAAAGCCGTAAACTGCTGTGGTTAGATTGCTGGATGGCACTTTATACTGATAAGCTGCTGAAAAACAACAGAAGAGCAGCAATGATAAAGACAGCAAACTATGAGAAACTCCTTATTAGTGAGGACCAAACATATTTTGAAGGTACATTGCAAGAATCTTCCACAACCATCACAGATTTTTCAAATCAGGAAACCCATAGTAGAAAATTCCACTGGGTATATGGCCCCTCTGTAATGTCAGTGTACTATGTAAGAGATAGAGAATAGGCAGCTAGGCTGTGGCAGTGTTGTTTGCTCTTTAGAAAAGAGCAAAATACGGCTCTAGTGAAGGCTGGGATTTAAACACTCTGTAAACACTGAAATTTATAGAGAGCAAATTTTAGCCTACAGCTTGCATGTACCTGGCATTGCTTTTCTCCAGAAAATTATTTTTGATCTTTCCAGGATTAAAAATTACAGCATTATTTTAAATATATTACTTCAAGGAAATAATAGTTTCCAATTAATCCCTCAGCAGGCAGTTTTAATACTTAAGGTCATTCGCCACGAACAAGTTTGCCTGTTTACATCAGCTCTTTTGAAAGAGAACAGCATGACAATGGCAAACCTGGACACTTTCCAGACACCGTTATTCTTTCCATTGATATCAAGGTTCCTCACCTGCCGCTTTGCAACTCTTCCCATTGGTTTCTAGAATGTATCCTTCATCACAGTAACACCTGAAAGACCCTCTCTCATTGTAACAATGCTGACTACAAAAGCCTGGAGGGTCACATTCATTAATATCTTCGCATGTCTTGGAGTCATTTGCAAGCTGGTATCCAACAGGGCAGGTACACTGAGCTCCGAAGGGTCCTTGAATACATTCATGAGTACAGCCAGCATTATTGTCAGAGCAGCTCTCCTGATCTGAAATAGGGTTGGGGAAGGAAAAGGGAAAAAGAAAATAGTTAAAAGCTTCTTCTGCTAAATTTATTGCTTTGCACTTGCATTACTATCCTAAGATTGCTACTAAAACATGACTCCACAGTCATCAGTTACGCAATGGGAGACAGGACTGAGGCCCTATGCAAAACGTTAACACACCCAATGCACATAAAGGCAGGTAACAATATAGTATGTACCACTGAATCCCATTAAATGAGTGTAAACAGAAGGCCATCTGAGCATTTATAAGAAATTTTTCAAAACTAGCTAGAAATATAAAAAATTTTACTTTACCGTTTGAAACCTAAAATTGTATTAATAAACAATAATTTAAAATCATTTATAATCATACCTGGCTGGGGTTCATCTGAGAATGTGCATTGATTAAAGAGAAGAAGGAGGAAAGAAGGAAAGAAAGAAAAAGATTACGCTTAAATCAATTAATGATCAACATAAATACAAATTCTGGCTACATGTGAGCTTTTAGATTCTTTTTATGATTTTTTAAGTTAGAAATTTAAAAGAAAATATTAAGGGATGAATCATATTTCATCTGAACTTAAAGCATATCATGCTTTAGTGGATGTGTTCAGGAACACAAAACTCATTCCCATATTGCTATATAGAAACCTACGCTGAATTCAGTGGAAGTCACATCTGAATTTAGAGCATGAGATTGCCTATAGCTAATGAATTCATCAGCCAGCATCACAGTCTCCTTTCACTGCAAGCAAGTTCAACTTAGTAATTTGAGCTCCAATTTCAGCATGCTTGCAATTTCTGCTAGAAATGTTGCCGCACTAAATACAGTGTGCTGAATATTCCATTTCTTTTTAAAGCCATAGCACATAGTAGATGCCTGAGCAGTAACTTACTGCACAATGGGGATTCATCAGCTCCATTGGGACAATCAGCAGAATCATCACATACTTTGCTCAAATTGACACAGATACTGTGACCCGGACACTGCCACTGCCAGCTGGGGCACCGGAAGGGTTGAGTAGGACAATCTCTCTCATCGCTCATATCCCTGCAGTCATTATCACCATCGCAGATCCATGCTCGATAGACACAGTTGCCATTATCACAGCGGAAAAGAGATGGAGGACAGGTCCTGGCAGGACACCTATGATGTTCGTCTGAGCCATCTGCACAGTCAAGATGACCATCACATTCCCAGTTAGCAGGAATACAATTGCCGTCTGATTGACACTGGAATTCATTCTGGTGGCACATCCCCGGTGGTCTTGTAGCTACAACAATAACATTGAACAGTTCAGAAGCTATTTCAATTTTAGTCAGAGAAGCAAAATCACTGTGTTAGTTGATCTCTTGTATAAGTAGTTACAATACTATTAAGAACTGTGCTGCTTTTAGATTAGGCCATAGAATTACAGTCAGTCAATACACATGACACTTCAAAATCTGGCCAAGTCCTACTTTATAATATGGTAAACAAGGCAATTCAACTATTGTTATACTTTGAGTAAGCACATGTTGATATTTTTGAGATATTTTTGAGATCTATGTACATGCACAAAGCAATATGAAAGTACTTGCTGAAAAAAGTTTTCACCACTCTACATTGTAATACTTCAACTAACTTAAATATACAAAATCGAGCCCTCGGATAAAAGGTTTTCAGTTTCCTAGATGAATAAATTTCTTCATTTTACTTTTAAACCCTGAGACTGAGGTGCCAAGTAAAATAAAATGTCAGAGCCAAAAGGAATGGGAAGTCTACTCTTGGCCAGAAAAATCTACTCTTGAGATGGAACCTACTGTGCTTGAAATTTCTGCCCAGAACAAAAGATTTATAGACAAACTTCCCTAAAAATAATTTTGAGGTCTTAAGGACAGTAGTGCCCATTGGTTGTTATAGCAGATAAAAGAACTTTTCAGAAGCCTCATCTAATAACTGAAGTCTTTCTTTCAGCATCAACATCAATATACTTACGGCAACCGGCCTCATCTGAGTGATCATTACAGTCAAATACACCATCACACTGGTAGTAAGTGCTGATACACTGGTCTCCACTTAGACATTTGAATTCTGTGGCACTGCAGTTATATACTACAAAATTAAAAAATATTGATGTTACTTATTTACTTTACAGAGCTAGACTACACCCAATTTTTCTACAGGTGCTCATGTCAGATATGATATCAGGAGTGCCACTGAAGGCCATGATTTCTCTGGAACACAGAAAGTGCAGTGACCTTGGAAACTACGGAAAACAGAAGAAACAGATTTCAGCCCTCTGCAACCAGCCCAGAGATGAAAGGACCCACAAAAATGCTAAAACAAGCATCACAAACAGGGTTAATTTATGGATAGGTTTATTACACATTCTGCTGTCCTGGAGCTGGCAATATGAGACCACCAAAGACCCCCCAGTGGGCAAGAGTGAGGAAACAACAAAGAGGCATTCAAAGGAAGCTACACTTACTGCAGTCATGCTCATCAGCACCATCTATACAGTCTTTGTCTCCATCACAGACATAGAACGGGTCAATACAGCGATGGTCTGGACACTGAAACTGCCTGGGTTCACAAGTACCTGTGAAAGCTATTAAGAATAACAATAAACACAGATGTGTTTTTTGTCTCTTCTGAAATCAGCATAATACCAAGACAGCAGAAAGACACTATCACTACCTTGCATCATATAATGCAGTAAATTACACTAATACATTCGTAGCAGATAATTGTTTATTCATATATAGGGTTGGACTAACACAATAAAAACAGAAGACTCTACTCAGCAATAAATGCTAAAGAAAGTATACAGAAAAACTACTGTCTTTCTTCTGATAAAAACTTTCAGACTACATTAGCTGACTATACCATTAATCAGCACTGAGACCACTCATGAAATATGTACTTAGAAGATCAAAGCTTTAGCTGCTTTTTTGCTGTAAATTGCAGCGGATGACATTATTTACCATGATGACTATAACTATCACAGTTGCCCCTTTTTGTATTCTTTTTAAAATAATTTTTCTGCACTCTATTTGGCTATGGTCATTCAAATTTCAAATTAGATGAGTTTTCCACTTCTTATGGACTGCAAAATACTAATCTAACTTAGCAGTTTTTTCCTCTTAATTTCATTTCTCATCCTTACACCAACAGACATATCTATGCAGACATGCAGAGCTGATTAATAAAACAACCGACAGTTGTGATACTCACTGCAGTTTTTTTCATCTGACCCATCACCACAGTCATTATCAGTATCACATAACCAGATCCTAGGAATACATCTTCTATTATCACAGGTGAACAGGGTTACAGGGCATGAAGTGGGTCCTTGTGTAGGACAATGCAATTCATCGCTGCCATCCAAACAGTCATTATGTTTATCACAACGCCAGCGACCTGGGATACACTGTCCACTGGCACAGGTAAAAGCTGATGAAGCACAAGTATTATCTAAATAAAAAACAAAACAGGGGGACATTTATGCAAAGATCTGCAAAATTTGCCATCCCTGCCATAGGATTCAGTAAATTTAGTAGACCTACAGTATATTTAAAACATGCATCAAATTCTTAAAATGGAAAATACGCGTCATGCCAACATGCTGCAGAACTGAACAAGATGCTTACAAGCTCTCTTAAACTGCATAAATCAATAAAAAAATAAGTTCTTAAGCACTTCAAAACAACATAAAGAACAAGAAATACAACTTCTTCAAGTAGCCATTTGCTTTACACTTTCTTTTTCCCCAACAGACATTCTAGTTACTTTAAAATAGCCCACTACTAAGAAACAGAGTTTATACCCAAGTCATATTATCTAGTCCTATGCATTAAGTAATGCATTTTACTAATGCCCCTTTTTTCTTGTTTGTGATTTAAAAGAAAGACTTAATTCTGAAGAAAGAAGCACCAAATACATCATAAAAGCGAAGAACTCTTCACGATCTTGTCAGCTATATATAATTACCCCACTATTCTCCCAATTTATTTGATCTACACAATATTTTGTGCAGAACACTTGACAGTAAAACCAGGAAATGAACTAATCTGCTTTTAATCCACTTCACTGTAAAAATCCAAATGTAACAAACAGTTCAGAAGTGCCCAAATAATAATGAAAACCAAAAAATTTCTATTCAGATGTTAAAGGAAATAAAAGGTACTGCTGTAATCTTAGGGGAAGATTAGACAATGCGTATGGTTTTGTTATTTTTTTATTGTGCTGTTATTTATTAAATGTCTTCATCTTTACTAAGATCATTTGTCTGTCCCCATGCATCAAAATAATATAAGCAATATTCCAAGATCTTTCAGAATTTACTAAAAGAAAATAATTAAGGCAACTTTTTTCTTTAAAAAATAAATTTTTGTTACTCTGTAAATTATGAGAAGTAGAGAAATACTAATGTTTTCATGCATTCTTTAGGTGGCCAGTGTTTAATCCCATATTCCCATGAGTTATCTGAATAATTTTCAAAGTAACTCATCTCCCAGGCCAATTTCAGGGTTTACCCACAGATGCAACCCTAAACAATTGGTGGTTTTTCCAACAACAACAGGCTGACCCATCAAACTTCCCAAGCAGCAAACAAAAAACACTGACAGTAAATTACAGGGATTACTTACTTAAAGAACCGCAGTTTTGTTCATCACTGTTATCATGGCAGTCATCAACACCGTCACACTGATAGTATTGAGGAACACATCTTCCATTACCACAGGAAAAAGAGTAGGAGCCACACTGCAAAGTGGGTGGCTCATTGGATGGATCTTCTACACATGTCAGCTGATTTGCAGCCAGCTTCATGCCATATGGACAACCACAAACTCTTTGGAAATTTGGTACTGGGAAGCAGAAATGGCTGCAGTCTCCATTTGGATTTGCTCCTCTATTACAGTAGTTAGAGCCTTAAAAAGCAATAGAGAGACCAATGTATACACTACTGATAACAGCTTGAGAACTATTAAAATTGCATAATAATTGTAAAATAATGTTTTGGTTTTTTTTTTTTTTGAAAGAAAAAGGTGCTGTAGCAAATCCTCATTTTGCATACACTGCAAAACAGGGTCTACTTCACTGACAGTAATAGTTGTAGTAATTCGTAATAATAAAGCCCCACATACCATATATTATTCATTGACACAAATGTTCATGGAAGCCAAGAACAAACTACTAAATTTCATCTAATTTGCTGCCAATTTTCAGCAACTGCCTGGAAACAAGTATACTATCACAAATGAGGACCTTAGTCTGAGTAAGGTTGGGAGACCCAGTCCAGTCTTTGGACACCAAATAGATGGTGAGCCTTAGCACACAGTTTGATGATACATTTGATAAGTGCATTGAGTGTTTTACTAAATTAACTACAATATCAAATCCTTGTTTTAGATCATAGAATCACATAGAATTCAGCAGTGAAAAGAAGAAAAAAATTGAGAACTTATGTGAATTATTACTTTAAGAATAATAGTTTGACTAACAAACATTTACCTAATTTCTCCAAATAAGTAGTTCAGTTTAACTAAAACTTCTACCAGAAAAAAGATAAATACAAGGTTGTAAATGGTGACACAATTACACAAAATAGAATGGAATCATAATTTCCTTTTACAAGGTTATTAATTAAAGTAGAACAAGTGGTGGAAGAAAACTGCATGCAGTCACAAAACAATGAAATATATGTGTGATTGTAAGTTCCTCTGCTGCCTCCCTGCGTGACATTTACAATTCAGTAAAGCCATTTCTAAAATTGAGAGTAGAAACTTGCTGTCCTGACATTTTGACTGTTATTCCCTATTTCATGTCTTTCATTAGTACAACAAAAGAGCTCACCTATTTGGGAATGAGCATCGTATGCTTTGACATGCATAATGTTACTAATGCCCCTCCTTATAATTGTCATTTCTCCTCCGTCAGACTTCCTCACTCGAACTATTCCACCAAGTCTCCAGTCAGTGAAATAGGCATAACCTGTTTTGAAAAACATTTAACACATAACACAGAACAATATGATATAAAAGATCGAACATCATTAGGAAAAAAATGCAAGGCTTTTCATGTGAATGCAGTGATTTTTCATAAATGTTTCATGAAAAAGACAAAAGGACTTTTATGACTAATTCAGCCCAAGTGAGTCCTTCAGTCACAGGCAGACAAAACATAGAAAAACAAGCCTTTTCAGATTTCACTTAGATTGAAATATAACAGACTCAGCTGTCACCACATTCCAAAGCAATTTTAGAAGTCATTCATTCATTAAGAAAACCTTCCAGAAAATTTTAGAGTATTTTTGAAGATATTTTTAAACAAACTCAAAGGGATCAGATGTTGGCATCTTTAGTCACACACAATATAAATGGACTGATAAACTCTACATACAATAAATAAAGTCCTGAAATTGCTGATCATCTCTAAGGAGATGATTTACCTTGTCTGTCCAGCATGACATAGCTGTGGAAGCTGTAATTAATATAGGATGTCTGCCACATTGCACTAAAAGAGTTACCTGATTTGCCTCAAATTATATGAAAACAAATATACATAAAAACAGCCCTAAAACCAAGAAAGAAGTATGAAATATATATATTTTTATAGAAACTTTCAATAGTGCTATTTATCAGAAAAGCATTATTACAAAGGCTACATTACTTTCTCTCACGTACTCACAGATCATAATATGAAAAAAACCCTCCATAATAATACCAGATAATATTTTCAATGCTAGACTCACCTCCAAAAATAGTAAGGCCAAATGGGTGAGTCATCTGAGTAATACGTTCAAGAGTCCGTCTGTCCAGCCCATCAAAGGTGCTGTGCTCAATTTTATCAAAAAAGGCATCCACCCAGTACAGCCTTAGAGAACTAGAAATAAAGAAAATGTCGTGTCTCTTCAAATGACATTATGTCCACTAGGAAGCACTAACATTTTCCCAAATAATAATCTTCAATCTGACAAAAGGATATTGGGGCACGTAGGGAGAGATTCTGAGAAAATTTTACATGTTGCAGGCTTTTTAACAAATTGAAAAATAAGATCTTCAATTCCAAAGTGCCAGTGCATGCAATCTGATACAATTTCTTAATTTTTAATCCCTAACAGTTTAAAGGAAGAAACACATTTGTTCAAAAAGTTTCTCTGTCTTCTGTGTTGTCCTTACCTCCAGTCAATGGCCAGCCCATTAGGCCAGCCTAGTGTTGTATTCACAATTGGCAAGGCATGGGATCCATCACTCCAGGCCCTCATGATTTTCGCAGGACGGAACCAATCTGTCCAGAATATATACCTGAAAGGACATGGCAGAAAGCACATAAACTCAGTGATATGACAAAATTAAACACAGCAAACATTTGAGCAGCATTAATATTCTTTCACCAGCTCTTCACATACCTTAAAAAAATAAATAAAAGATACAATTTTATGTTGACCCTCTCCCTCAATAAGTAGTAGTATCAACAATTAATATTTATCCTTTGTACAATAACTTCTATAATCTTCAGAAGTGGTTTGACCCTTTAGACATAAAATATCTGTAACTTTGTTAAAATTGTTAAGGATTTCATTTAAGTACTGACAGGGAGGAAGAACCAAGCAAAAATGCATGTTCCAGGTAATACAATAAAGCATGAATATTACAAAGAATTTTCTCCTAATCCTTTTGACTTATGCCTATAGTCAAAGAGTTGAAGCTAGTGCTAAATAACTTTACAAAGCAGTGAACAGAAAGGTTGGGATACTCAAGTATCCAAGTTCAATACTATTCTTATGAGATTACTTTCAAGATAGTATATTTGGTTACGGAACATAAAAAGTCAATATCCAAGAATTAAGAAATTCAGTAGGTATGGTGGTAGGAACCTGAACTATGCTGTGAGTGAAATGCTGTTTTGGCATGGCCAAATAGTACAGAATACTGAATTTGAAGTTATACATTTCCATAGAAGAAAAGCAGGGCTTCATTTTAAGTACAAAGAATCACATATTGTAAGGTCTCCATCAAATACAGCTTGTAGTATCTAATATGTTTCAAATAAATTCAGATAGAAAAAAAAAATAAAGGAACCAAGGTCAGCATTCTCAGAAAAGAAATAGCTTTCTAATCTGAGTGATACAAAGAAACAAAGTTTTGCTTGTTTATCAACACACAGGAGTGAAAGAAAAACACTGATGATTTTAAAGAGAATTCTTTTGAGTGCTTCTTTCATGTGGAATCTGTATCATGTTCACATTCTGGGAGCTGAATCCTAGGCCAGATTAAAGCAAACAATAACAGAAAACTGAAAAGATACAGTATTTTGGAAAATAATGCAAATCTAAACAGGAAAAATCAGAGTGAGATATAAATCTAACCTCACCAGTTCTGCTTAGACCATAAGTTTGTTCGCATAGTTTCAAGCGAGAATCAAAGCTAAACTTACCCAATAACAGGATGAACCACTATTGATCGAGGATTATTTAAATTCTGAACAATCGCTCTCCTAGATTTATCTGCCAGCCTCATCACACTAATGCTCCTGTATCGAGGATCTGTCCAGTACAGATTCTTTGAGATCCAGTCAAAGGCCAAATCTTCTACACTTTCCACTCTATTAGCTGTCAGGATTTCTCTTCCTAGAATTTATAACACACATAATGATTGTAAATGTTTCAGAACAGATGAAATAACATGAATGCACTATTATTCTGTTCACAACACTAGCAGTTTCCCTTGGTAAAAATGCTGCCTCTGGGCTAGTTTATCAAGACCGATAACCAAGAGGAGGGGAGGTGCCCCTTGCTCCAAGCAATGGAGGTACATGTTCAGGGGCACAAACCCAAAAGAGGAGAAATAAAGACAAGAGAAAAAACTGTCACTGAATTTACACTGAGGGGAGTTTTATGAATGAAGGGCAGTGAGGTCAGTGCAATAAGAACATCTTGCTTTATGGCCAGACCTTGCCTTTTCTTTGCATAGCAATGGTCGGCTGAAGTCCACCATTACTCTGACCTAAGGCAGCAAGCAAGCTCAGAAGACTATGCTGCCTTTATATATACTTTATCATTATTATAAATTGGAGAGAAATATTCTTCACATTACCACAAGACTCCCCAAAGTCGCACTACCAAAACATTCAGGTTTTTTGTATTACAGTATCATAATAAACATCCTGCTCTCCAGATAAGGAAATTAAAAAGAGAAACTCAGTTTCATATTACTGAGAGATATATTAGTCCGCAGACTGGTGATGACAAATGCTAGTTGTGAGAAGTGCTACAAATCATTCATTCCCAAACACATTCAGCTAGTTTGTCAAAGAAGAGGAGACTTCAACGAGCTTAATGTAAGTTGAAAAAACATTTTTGACAAACACTTTTTAGATTATTGTGGCAACACAGATTTATCTGTATATCTCACAATGTGACCACTTCTGCATTTTAGAAATACATACTCTGCTCTCCTTATCACAATTACTCTAAAATTCCTAAGAATGATTCTCACCTGAACCATCAGTTTTCTGTTTATAGATCATGTCTTTACTTGTGTCTGAAAAAAAAATGGTGTCATCCTGAGCAGAGAAGTCAATTCCAACAAAGTATGAAGGGCTCCCTGTTACAGGTATGATCACGTCTTCCTGGGTGGAGAGATTGAATGGGATCCCCCGCACTGCCAGCTGGGATGAAAACAGCAGGAACTGCTGCACAGCTGCAAAAGAAAAGATCAGACACAGTCTTTACTTATTCACAAGGTGAGACAAGTGAGCATTAATTAACTGTAAAGCTTTCTTTTCCTTTGGCAACACTAATAGCCTGGCAATAGAAAAAGGAAGAACGAGAAAATAGGAATTTAAACATACACAGACTTAAAAACTGAAGAAAAAAAACCCCAAAACCTAACTCAGAATATTGCATGAAGCAGTCAGGTATTTCTCTTACATTTTTACTGTGGTCCTAAGACACCTTTGCAAAAAACATTATTGCACGGAACCTTTTGTGCTCCTTTTTACAATCATCTATAAAAAAGTAATATAACTTAAAATACTTAAAATAATAAGGTTTTGCGGAGCCACCACATCACCAGATCATATCTGACCTGGCCCGACAAATGCATGGCCAAATAGTAAAACTACAGCAAATATTCCTGGTTTAATTTGCTAATAGATACACATGGTAAAACTCCCAGCAGTGACAATTCTGCACTCAAACAGGAAGCAGCAGAATGCTGGTGGAAGCTCACAGCTCCAAAACTGAATCTCTTATTCTTGCCATATGTATTCAAAGGTAGAAGACCAACCTTAAAGGATGATCTTTGACATACCTTCCAACCTGCAACCCTATGATAACCTGCACATGACTGCACAGGAAAGCAGGCTTACGTGTTCAAAATAATGCAAAATCTGTATATTAGCAAGCATCCATGCTTAATTTAGGGATTAAGAGTTTAACTGTACAGCTCTCTACTCACATTCCATATCTAACTCTCTTAAAATTTTCATAAAATGTGGTGAGTCTAAGTTATTGTGGCTTGAAATGAACATCAGCAGAAACGATTACATTTAAAGATGACAACAAGAGTTGTGATAGAGAAACATTAAGTCCTTGGCATATCAAACACACAAAGCTATTGAAGAGAGGAAGGATCTCCTAGAAATAACTCTAAATGTAATGGAATAGTGCTACTTCCAACAATCATATGGCATTTTCTTACCAACACAATGTCGTCCATCTATGTGTAGATCAAAGCCCAGTATACATCTACAGCGATAACCTAGTCCGTCATTATCTGTTTTGTGGCTGAGAACACAGATCTGTTCACATCCCCCATTATTACTTCCACAAGGATTTCTTACTGGAATATAATACAAATAAAAATATAATTCTTTCTATCAACCTAGTGGCTTCACTACATTGATTTTTCAGGGTCTTTTTTTTTCAATATCCACAATAAGTTATGTAGACTCTCTGGGAATTACAGCACATGGAAAATATAGGCCCTGGAATACACAGAAATCACATCAGAGCTAGCTGGCATTCAAGATATTCTCTTCTGTACATAGACACACAGCATATAGCATTGAGGTCATAATCTGGGCTACAGTTTTCTGCATATAGATCTACTCCAGAATTGTATCTCAGAGAATTCATTCCCACTGGTAGCCTTTTCCAACAACACCCTCATTGCAGTGTTGAGGAAAAAAATTCCCAAACACCAATACTGCTGATAAGCACGTGTGACTCTTTGGAATACCAATACATTTGATAACCGCCCCGACTCATATGATATGTTTGACAATTCATTAGCTACAGGAGCTAGGTGATACCACTGTGTGATAAAAGCCAGCCCATTTTTACAATGCAAATTTATTTATCACAATTATTAGTTCTTTACAGCAAACTAACAGTGTCTGATAAGTTTTACCAACTTTTGGTAAGATAGTTCCAAACCTTCCCTAATAATCTACTTACTGTCTTACCGAATGGCTGCCTGGCAGCATGGTAAACTGTCACTCCATAAGGTCTCAGTGAAGACTGGTAGATCACTTGAGGGTTAGATTCTGAAAATTTGTTAGCTTTCACCACTGCCATTTTGGTCCAATCAGTAAAATAAACATTGTGTTCAAATAAAGTGATTCCGTACGGATGAGGAATCAGTGAGCCTCCATGAGCTATTGTTCTCCTGTTACAAAGACAGTTTTAAAATTACTTACAAGATATAATCTAGAAAATAACTTAACAGAGGAAAGGATCCGGGTTTATTAATTTTTTCACTGGCTTTTGCTGCTACGCATAAACTGCAAAAGTACCAAAAGAAAAGACCAAATGAACTGAAGAGATGAAGCTAATCAGGGTATATAAACATAAAAGCTGTAGTACTGAAAACAGAGTAATCAAAAGTATTAGCAATTATTAAGTAAAAAAATTAGTAAAGGTGTAGGAAAAATTAATAATTACTGAGAGAAAATTAGGAAAAGGGGCCAAACATGAAATCAAATTTGAAATTTGTAGCAATTTGAAATATTCAAGAAACCTTGAATGTAAAATATTTATGACTGCAACAGCCACTGCCCAAAAACAGAACCCTATGTAAGGTTATGAAGTGATGAAGGAAGGTCTACAAAGTCACATTCATTCTATAACTCTATTCTAATAGTTTCCTGGGTGATTTAGGTTCATGCTGTAGGCATGCAAGATACAATACAAGACAACATTAAACTGTATTTTTGACAACCTTTGCAGACTATGCCATTATCTCTTGCCACTGCACAACACCTATGACAGTTTTGGAGTTTCTATGAGTCATAAGTTTTTAGCTCCAAAAGCCAAAACACGTTCTTGTCTTACTAAATTCTGCTAAAGCAGCAAAGATACGATATGATAATAATAATGCTGGTAAGTGAAAAAACAAACATTGAACAATAAACTTGTCAAATGAGCAGAGGACTGTTTTTCAAGTAATTATGTAGAAGGAATGCTAAAGGGGACAATTTTTTTTCTAGAGACTAATCACAGACGCAGAGAAAAAGTCAAGGCCTCCTTTCTTGCACGCTGTGATATAGTTTCCCCAGCATCACATCAGGGTGAGTGAAACCTTCATTTCTGACAGCAAAGATTTATAAAATGTACAAAGAGTACTTAATATCCATTACACAAAGTGGTGCTTTGGAGTGGAATATTTCAAATAAATTCATGAAAAAGATGCAAAGAAATTATAACAACATATATAATTAAAAAATAATAAAATGTAAATGCTATAAAAATGTGTGCTATAGTGGTGAACTATAAAAAAAAGTACATTATACAAGAAGTGCAATAGGTATTCAAGGCAAAAAAAAGAACAAAGAATGATGGAGGAATTAAGGATTATCTAGAAGTACCATGACAACAGAGATAGCAAGGTGCATCACTTGCATTATGTTGTAATTTTTATCCTTTGTGTATCTCACTTTGTTAGACAAATCTTTCTTTGAACTAGATGAAAAATAATTAGTGTATCTGTAACCTCCAAGGAATAATGTTTCTCCTACCTTTGAAGCCCATCATAAGTTACAGTCTCAATGTAATCAAAGCGACTGTCAACCCAATAAAGTCTCTTTGATACAATATCCAGAGTTATTCCAGCAGGCCAGCCTAATTTTGTTTTTATCAGATCTTGACGGTTTGTGCCATCCATGAAGGCCCTTTCCACTTTAGGATCACCAGACACACTATCCCAGTCTGAGAAAAACAGATAACTATAAAGGAAAAAAAAAAAAAAGACAAAAACAAAAACAAAACACCAACAAAGTTCCATGTTTCCGTGAGATTTTACAAAAAAAACTTTTTACGTGGAATTTAAAACCAGCATCCTTTCTCAACAGAGCTTGATTCTCAGCCAGTGTACTATGATACTGTGAAAACACACTGCATGCCTCTTGTTTTTCTTTATAGAATGAATCTAGAAATATCTTTTACCCAAAGGACCTCAAAAATAATGAGCGTTCTTAGTAAAATACAGACTTAAGTGTACTTCAGAAATAAACCACTGACAAAGAGGTGCACCATGAAAGCAGCACCCATCACTACAAGTTGCATGAAATTCTTCTTCCTATTCTCCAAGGATCCAAGTTTTCACGGTTCACAGGCTTGAAGCCTGATGGGTTGGGAGACACTAACATCCCTGGCTTCACTCTACTACTTTGTGTCAGATAGTAGGACTGTGGGTGGTATCCCAACAGAAACCTTTCACAGCAACTTCTATTTTTCTTCAGGGCAATTCCACAGTTCCCATGATTTTCAGAGCTGCTCATGCAGATGCAGCTCTAGCCAAAATACAGATACTGCACATTGGGAACAGAAGCAGTGCACAGCCGTCCCATAACAATTTAAGGTATAGAATAGATTAGGACCAAATGTAAATGTTTAAAACATTTTACACCTGTTTCCAAAACGACCAACCTAGCCATTTCTTAGTTCTCCTCTGTTTGCATGGGAATAAAGGAATTTCTGGCATCTTATACCAATACCTGACAAGTATCACTTACCCAACAGTTGGATCAAGTGCTATTCCTCTAGGATTTCCAAGATTTTCAGCAATTAGTGTCACACGGTTTGTTCCATCCAAGTTAACCATATCTATTCTGTTCACGCTGGTTTCAACCACATACAGTTTATTGTTAACCCAATCCACTGCTAGATTTTCAGGTGTGTCAACTGAAACATTTAAAACTTCTTGGAAATCAGAGCCATCAATACTAATAGAAAAAACCTGAAAACAATACAAATATTGTCAATGCCCACATGATGAATTGCTAATCACGAGACACATGGTACTTGTCATTGGGCACAGATCCACAACTGGCTACTAGATACAGCCAGGCTGCATTCCTTAACTCAGGGGCTTTGCCGAAATTTGGAAAACAATGCAAAAACTAGAGGAAGCTTGCCTTCAACTAACATTTCTGCAAAATACACAAGGTAGCAGTCTAAAACAGCCTTATGCTTTAGCAAACATGACAAATTGCTGGTTTAGGAAAAAAAAAAAACAAAACAAAACAAAACAAAAAACAAACAAACAAACAAACAAAACAAAACAAAAAATCAACACACAGATGAGGAAAATGCATCTTGCTTTCCAGTAATCTAGCAAAAAGCAGTATTTTCATTAATTGGAAACTAATTAATATGCTTTAGCAATGCTCTCTTCAGTGACCAGAAACAAGAGGGGGAGCTCTTACTGCACTAACCACTTTGGGGAAATTGCAAAGTGAAGAAAGAAAGAGAAAGCTCTCCATCCTGACAGGAAGGAGAAGGCTCAGCTTTGCTCCTGGTCTCCTTCATTTAAGGCTAATTTTAATAGCATCACACTCAAGAAGAAATAGTGTTGCTATCTTATGAGCAAGCTCAGACCTACATGAAGCAAACAACATAAACACAATAATTTTATATATGCAGTAATCATGTGACTATAACACTGGATAATATGAAAATCTGGGAATCATTACCACTTTTTTGGAACAACAGCATGAGGTCTGGAATCTATTTAAAAGAAAATACAGATCTCCACAAGAAAATATATGCAAGAAAAATAAGAGCTGAAATAGTCGTATCATTTTAAATATTCTTCAAGTGCAGGTAACAACAATCTAGCAAGCCATTTAACTGTCTATTCTGTTTTTTGAAATATTGTTGACAGAAGAGCTTATGGGCATTAGCATATCGGACAGCATGCTAAATGAGATAAAGATGACACAGAACACAACCCACAATTTTTTGCTCTAGTTTACATCTTAATCCTAAAAAAACAATAACCAAAACAAATCCCCTAATAATATATTTGTTTTAAAACATCAGGTGGAAATACGCATCATATAAGAAAATTATTAATGTCATTCTTTTTATCCGGGTATTCTAAGTAGGAGTTAATTGGATCAATTAATCCTAATTCATTAATTAGGATTTAACTATACTGGGACAGATAAAAAGGCACTCCTTGCCATCTGGGGTGTGCAGTGAAAAAACGCATACAATCTTTTGTTTATACCTTTTACAGAGATAGCATAAATCACCTGTCCCATGAAAGTTCAGATTTGACCCTGACTTAATTCAGTCATTGTCAATGCAATCGCAGGAATGAGAATGCACTGCAATGAAAATAAAAATGCCAGAATTGGGAACAAGTCAAAAATTGTGCATACAAATCCTGTCCTACTTGACAGCCACGCAGTGTGCTTTCCAATAGAAACAAGGTGGCACTGTAGTAGAAACTATAGGTTATAGCCTACGTGTAGGTTCAGAATAATGATGGTGACACCAAATTGATCTACACATGGTGTCAGCAGGAGGCAGGCCATGGATTCTCCTTCATTCTGCATGACAATTAACATGGGGATGAAGATTACTGAGCTTCACCATTTATCTAGGACTTTTTTTGTTTCAGTGAGTTATGCACAAAGAAAAAAACAAGGGCAAAGTCCAAATTTCACAAGGGTCTCCAGACTGTTTTTTAAATTTCTTCTGTTTTACTGTATCTTGAAGCTAAAATATTTCCTTTTTTAAAAAAAAAAAAAAAAACATAAACTTATTTTCTGTCTCTCCATTTCATTAAGTTCTGATCATGATGTGCACAGTACTTCATTACATCTTTATGACATTCAGAATTTTCACTTGGAGCATAAATATCATATTGCCAGCAAGTGGAAGGGGACTTAGCACTGATAAATACTGAAATTCATCTTGCTGTGGTGATAGAGCAACTCATTCTGATGTTTTGCCTTGATGAAAATGGCTGGGAGAGTCAGTGACTGAGGTTTATGTGTACAGTAATACAGGCCTTAAAGTATGGACCCTAAATCTTCATTCCAAGAAATCAAAGTCAATTTATAATTTAATTTTATCTGTTCCTTTATCTGTTCATAAATCAGTATTTAGATATATTGAAAGATATTTTTATTGGAATCAGGCCCTTTTTTTTGTTCTTAAAGTATTTTTGACTTCTAGTTTTATTAAAATATGGATGCCTCTGAGAAAAGGTTTTTTGTCTTATTGGTCCCTGCTCCAGCTAAAAATCCTAGAGAATATGGGAACTTGTATTTTTCCTCCATATCTCAATAATTATATAGTCTTTCCTTTGTTTAACTCATTGCAGTAAAAATTATAATCTTAAATGGCAGAATTGCTTGGAGAAGGATTAGATATGGATAGAAAGCTTTTTTGGTGTGTTATCTTATTGTGTTGAAAACAATAAGATAATAAAGAAGGACAAAGAAGACATATTTACTATACAAGGAAGGGATGAATGAAAGAAAGAGAACTTTTTAGCAAACATAACAAAAAGAATGGCAACAGTGATTTCTTTCATATCTTCAAAAGTGCCACTCCTAGTTGAAAATTTTGCACTATTCTGTAGTCTGCAACTTGCTAAGAGCATCTGACTCTTGTGTCTGTCTTATAAGGACAATTAGAGACTCCTGTTTGAGTAGTGAAGCAAGATATTCCATCTTCCATAACACTTTATTAAGACTCAGCTTGTGAGGGTTCTTCTCCTTCACAATAGTATTTTGAATGCATATAAACTTCTCAAAATAAGCCCTAACGGTTTCACACCACTCAGAGTAAAGAAAAGAAGTGCATGCTACTCCTTTAGACATTTAGAGATGAGTGTAAGAGAAGTAAATTATTTTTTCCATATTCAGGGCATCAGTGACAGTTGTGCACAGTAGCTAGGAGACGTACTGCCAGGTGGAACCGTGAGAACTTCAAAAAAAGAATTAGAATTTGGGTTGTATTTTCTGTTAAAATGAACACTAAACTCTTCTTTGAATGAATGTTAAATATTCAGGAATCTGCTACTTTTTCCATATTTTGTTCTTGTGAGAAGCCATAAAAATCTATCACCAGTCTTTATTTCTTCAAAGAAAAATTAGGTGAAAGGAAATATCCATTTCTTGTCTTTTTCCTGTCAAGATCTGGAATAATGATATCTACTATTAAAGCACCTGGGAAGACCTAATCCTATATATTCTCATTAAGTGTGTGTTAGATATGAAAGTGACCTTCATTGTGTATTGTCTAATACTTGATAGTAGTGTAAAAGAACAATAAGAACAGCTTTATTTTGTAGAACTAAAGGAGTCTCTGCAGTTTTCACATTCCTGTGGTTTGACAGAGGGACAAGTGAGATCTGGCTGCTGCTTAGCCACACATGCCCTGTGGCAGTGCAAATCAGGAGAGTGCAGATGATTTTGGAATCATTGCAGAAATGGATCCAAACCAGGGAATGGATCCCTCCATACAGCAAAGGAGAGAAAGAAGAAAAACCACAAACCATGTTTGCAGATCTCACTTTGTTTATTTAACTACTTTGACAGGTGCCTAAGCAGTCTAAATGTTAATGATGGATTGCATAGCTATGTTGTGCCTACCAGTGCAGTGCCTAGATTTGTTATACATAAATTGGAGTCAGAAGCATTCACCATTACACAGAGTTATTTATAATCCTTTTTAGCATCAGCAACTAAAACCAGACAGCAACAACAAATACTCTCCAACAGGAGAAAAAATTTTTGGTCATTATCAAGAAGCATAAACAATGTTCCAATTGCCAACTCTGGCTAATGCCACCAGGCAGGAGGGCTGGCTCCTGTGAGCAGCCTGACCCTGTGTCCCAGACCCTCTGAAGTCCCATCACTGGGACAATCCCCTGAAGCATTCAAGTGCAAATGCAGATTGTACAGCAAGACAAGAAAGGAAACTGATGGAATTCAGGCTATTAGGAACTTTACAGTCTATAACCAGCACCTTGACTATAACCTGGAGGTTTACTGGCAGCAGTGTAGAGCTCAGTGCAGAGCAGAGATTGCGTAGTTCAGTAGCACTCTACTTTAGATTCCTCACAGAGCTGTCAATAATTTATTAAATGTAAACACAAGTATCGATTTATCATTTTCTTACACAAACAATATAGCTGTAATGCTAGGCATACAAGATAAGGGCCTTTTCTTGAAAAGGCCTATAACCGCACGAATATCTACTCTTAGATTCATTTACCAAAGCAAAGCAGCGTGATGCTGCAGAGTGCAGTTGCGACAAGTGATTGCATAACTAAGATAATAAGTAGAATTTTGATGGAATTCACATTTTTACACACTAATCGCAGGAGGGATTCTTGAAAGAGTCAGAAATAAAAGTGAGCTAAAAGCAGCAAGTTTGACTCATCAGGAATAGTTCCAGAGTTTTCACAAGATGATTCTACAAGCTGTCCCTCATTGGCACTGGGCAGTGCATGATCCACAGCCAGTCATAACCGCCTGTCCTGGAAAACATCTCATGATCTTGTTTGTGTTTGACATAAAGAACTAAATGGTGAAAGGGGACTGTGAGTAACTGCGTCTAGGCAAAGATCAGAGAAATACCTGAGACCTCTGTGAGTGAAACTGTCTGCATAAATCTGACAGAAGTATGTAGAGGGACATACAATGGGAGTTTCTTTGGAAAGCTGAATGTGCCAATGGGTGCAGCACATTGCAGTGTATGAAGAAGACTAGGCACTTGGTAGCATCCTCAGAAACTTGTGTTTTGAGATATTGCCAATGATTTCTGGTCTGTGAGTTATTTAATTATATAAGATATGTGTTTCAAACAAATAGGAAATTATCCTTTAGAAATAACCTGTTGATGAGCTGATCTGTGGGGTGCCATTTGGATAATTTGTGCCCCCACCAGGCACTGCTTCTGCAAATTTTGTCCATTCCAAGTCTATTACTCTAATTGAATATTTGTTGTAATTAAGAATGACATTCTTGACTCCAGCATGTACATACCCATTAGAAAAAACAATTCAATAAGGCGTCGACTAGCTTACAAGTTAGTGATGCCAAATGAAGTCATTAGACTTGTCAGTCAGTCTGGCACCACTCTTCTGATTAGCAGCTTTCCTTTTTTGGGTAGGAATCACACAACATCTCTGTGGCTCAACGAGATTTAGTTGTCACCAGAAACTACTCCAACAATCTCTGGTTAAAAAATAACTCACCTTTCTTTAAGGGCATCTAAGGAAATAGCATTCTGACCTATTTCTGACAGGAAGCTAGTCACAGCTTCTTTCCTTCTGACCCTTTGGAATGAGCGTGAACATTTGCCTGTGATGAAGATAATGGAAGAAAGTATGTATGAGAATGAGTCACTGAAATTTTTGTTTCGAAGGCAGGGTCCAGGATCCCAAGAGATCTTTATTTATAGCCCAAGCAAACTCAATGGAGAGTTTCAGGAGAACAAGTGAAACTGTAGAAGAAGCTAAAGTAATGAATAATGATAACTCAAATATGCTATTTCCATTGCAGATTAAATGAACACATTATGGTAGAAAAACTGCAAAAGAGCTAAGACTGTTTTAATGTTGCGGAACCCTACAAGATTTTTTGGAATATACATTGGAGATAAGGTTGCATTTCACTTGTTGCCTTTATCTCCATCAACGCGGTACAGTAGATGTCTAGAATAGAAACAGCTACAGGATAAATATTCAGGATAATCTTTGTGTCTATCTTAAGTACTACCACCAAAGAGTGTGGTATTACTGTAAATATATTCAGGGACAAAAATTATTTGCAATTGCAAGGATAAAATCAGACTGCCTCAATGTAATGTATTTACCACTCTCATTTTGACCGTGATCATAAAGTAACTGTAGTCAGAAAATAGATCCTGGACTTCTCCAGAGCTGGTGGGGGAGAAAAAAGCTCCTGTCATGCATGTTACTAAAGGAAAACAAAGACTCACATGATTTTACATGAATGATTTGCCTGTGTACATACGTAACAGAAAGGCACTATTAGTTAGCAGCAGTACAATGTATCACAGAGAATGTCACAAATGTCACATCACCATTCCTCAGCCTGTGGGCTGTGATTTCTTCTGATCACACTAATTCCCTGATACACCCCACTTCTGGGCTCTGGTGTGGAGAAGCAGTGTTGCTTCTAGGTCAGGTAATGGCCTGAGCTTGAGGAGGTGGTAACTGTAGTCTGAGCTCTTCTAATGGGTGGCTGAGTGAATTTAGACAAGTCATGCACTCTCCTAGTGCCTCAGTTTCTCTACCTTTCACAAGGAAATGATGACACCTGTCTTTTAAGTAAAATAGCTTCAGACATTTGCCTGAAAAGTGATAGATGAGTGATATTCCTCCTAGCTGGGAGGAAAATAGAATTTGGTGAACAGCCAAGCTTTCCCCTTTCCCACATGCACATATAGATATATATATATTCAGGCCCACTTTAGTACAAGTGTGATTTTCTTCTTTTATACTTACAATCATGATTCCTGTATCTCTGCTTCTGCTAGAGTGATTTTTTTCACAGAGCCTCTGTAGCCTTTTATGCATACTAACAGGGTGAGTGCCTGTTCATCTGTTGTGTGACTCTGAAGCTATTACAGAGAGAAATAATATCACTGTTTAAAAACAAATGAGCAATTGAGAACTTTAGTGATGTACCTGTCTCTGTGACGTCCTTCATTCGTGGTAAAATGGAGCAGTTGGAAATAGCACTTGGGTCTTTTTGGTGGTGGACGGATCAGCTGCAGCGCGTGCTCTTTGCTGGCTGTAGCAGGAGTATTTTTGGAATGGATGAAGGGGTGATTCTCTTGCCTTGCTTTGCACGTCACTGTGATCTCAGTGCTGCCGAATATATGATGTGTCTCAAACTGCAAGTCTCGCTTGCAGCAGCTGCATGATGAATGTAAACTGCTGCTAGAAGAAATGAAGGTAACTCCCAAGGCAATAATAGCTATTTTTTCACCATTTATTGCTGTATTGTGCCATAAGAGGTTTCCATATATCTGAAACTTAAACTATGTCTCTGATAAGCAAATATTTTAGAGATGCTGATCACAATTTTCCAGTTAAATGGATTTTCATCACAAATTCTGTGAAGTCTTCACAAATTCTTTAAAACTCTTTGCAATACAAACTTTCCATAGGAATATGGAGATTTTGCTGAACGTTCACATACTTTTATGTGGCAGGGTGCAAGTTCTGATCAGTATCAGAGAGATAAGGTCCATCATGAGATACCTTTGTCGAAAAGTTATTCATCTGAATTATGGGTATTCACATTCCTGTCTCAAAGTGGGACATTCAACGGCTTACCCATACAGCTCTCATATTTAACTTCTTTCCCATGGTTGTCAAGAGATTTGCCTTCCATCAATTGTCTCTGTTTTGCCTGCTTGCTCCTGACTGGCACCTTTCTTTGAATGATTTTGGTTGGCTACTCGGCTAGTAGATGCACTCTCCAGCAGTTTGCAGAAGGATTGGATCAATGTTTGAGTGGCAAGTAGGTAAGGGGTAGCGCAGCATTTAGTTATACCTGGAGCAGGGTGAAAACTAGGGCTTTTTCTCATTTTAGACTGAAGAAATAACAGAGCTTGATTAATAGATAGATGTCCCCAGGAACATGGAGTAGTGTGTACTGGCAGGGAGCTGTTGGGGGCTTCCAGAGGTGGTAGAGGCTGGTGATGGGTGATCATGGCAAGGCTTGGAGTGGAGGTCACTGCTAGGACACAGATAGATTTGCCATCAGGTTGGCAGGATTGCCCTGATGTGCCTCCAGGATTTTGAGCAGGAGCTGCTGCCTGCAAGTGTAGCAAAGCCATGGGCTTTGGAAGGCATTGAGGAGAAGCAACAGGGTGAAGGCGATTGTAGTGCATGAAACCTACTGGGAGAGAGGCTTAGAAACTCCCACTATAGGGTGGTCTTTGACAGAAGTCCTTACTGGGAAAATTCAGATGGGCGGGTAATATGTTTTACTGTTGCTTAAAGTCTAACAACGACACTTCCAATATCTCCAGTGACACCGTTCCTCTAGTAAGTAAGGGAAGACCCAGAGGAAGCAACTGTGATCATGCATTCAGCAAATTAAGAGCAGTGGGATATTCACCTAAAAAGTTTCTTGCTAGAAATGGGAAAGTAAAAAGCAGAAACCCTATATAATTTGCAGGTCTGTATCTGAATTTACATTAAAAACAAGTAATATCAAAGTATTGTACAATGGATCTGATTGATTTTCACATTTTTGGTATGTGGTAATAAGGAACCTCATTAAATTTTCATGACTTAAGACATATTTCAATTTTCTGAATCTTTGCATCTCCCAAGTTCTTATTCTCTATTATTAGTTAAGAGTTTGAAAATATTTGGCAAACATTAATAAGAATTTGTGCAGAAGACATACGTCTTTAATAAATATCTTTGAGAATTATTTTTTTTGTTGTCATTCAGGCAAGTGAAAAAAGCAAAATTAAACACATTCTAAATTACATAGAACTGCAATAGCCTGAAGTTATTACAGATTTAGAAAGGAAATAATGTACAGGGACACAAACAGGAACAGAGGCTCATAGGATACCACTATGGACTTGTTTTGATTGGCTTGTTATTTATTCTTTCCAGGTGAAATGAAAAGTAACAATGGTAAAATTCCTTGTTCACAATTGGACTGATTAAACTGCTGAGATGGGTGCTGGAGTTCTCAGTCTGGTGACAATTTACTGCTCTTCCCTGTTTGATAAGTGAGTGAAAGTTCAGCTGAAAGGCTGCAGCTGTTTGCTTCTCTGTTGCCTGTGTGGATGTGGAGATCCAGAGTGGTGGTAGTGATGATTTAGACCCAAAATGATCCTCTGAAAATTACAAGATATGGCTTCTCTGCCATTCTCACAAATAGCAGTATGATTCCACAGTGTTAATTTTGCTTTGAGATGTAGAGTTGTATTTAGAGAATTTATGCCTGAGCCTGAGTATTCCTTAATCTTGGGTTTATGGACACTGATCATAAAATATATTCTTATCTTTCTTAGGACATTCCTAACTGCATAATCTAACTCCAGTTTTCCAGGTAAAATATTGGCCCTGTAAGTAAACAGAGATTTAATGAAATGAATGTTTTAATTTATTAAACAAGAAGAACTCAAGGGGTCAGAAATAAAATGTTTCACTGCAGAACTTGTTTTTATCAGCTGTCATTTTTGCTGTGATGCTGTCATTGCACTCATTTCAGTGTTTTTCTTCCTTTTATATGTAACCACGTTTCCCATAAACCAGTCAGCCTCATTTCAGACAACACAAAGCTTTCTTATGCATCTTTGATCTTTTGTATGTTAGCTGAAAACACGTAGGCAAATGGACCCGAGTAGTGTACTGTCATAGGTTTCTATAGTAAATGGATTTTGCATATTAATTGAAAATAATGGTTTTAGTCCTGAGATTAGTTAAGTAATCTTCACTAACACTAATGCTATCTTAAGGTAAAGAATTGGCCTGCTTTTGTTACTGTTCTACTTATAAATGTCATTTCTCTATATTCTAAAAATACTTTAGTATAATTGTTACATGTAAAAGGCATTTTAAAGAGAAAGGTGTGATTGTTACTTGTTAACTGCTTTTCTTGTTGCTTTATCTAGAAAAAAGAAGTTTAATTAGTAGAATGAGGGTAAGCTCCACAAAATTAATAATCATAAATAATAATAATAAATGACAGTCTTTTAACAACTGGTAGTAAATAATAAAGCTATTTTCTTATGACTATCATTCACATCATAGCAAAGTCTAATTTATTCCTTTATTCTTTTTTGCCAGCTATGTGAGTGCAATTGGCTAGCTGGAATATTATTAAATATAAATATACAAATATTATTGAATATATCAGGTATAGGTCCTACCAATGTATTTTTTAAAAAAACCTGCATTAGACAAATTAAATAACATGATGGTATTATTTTTATTAGATGCAAGCCTCATATTCTGACTACAGTCATCTTCTCTACAGCTTCCTAAATAGGAAGCATCCTTAATCAGAGAATGGTTTTGGAACCTAGGTTTTTCACCTCTTCTCTGTACCTATCAATAAGTAGATGCAGTGTTTTATTTGCATATGATGATTTCATTATTGCTTCTAAATAACACATAGATAGGTTACAAGCAAAAAAGAACGTGTATGAATAAAATACTTCAGTGCTCCGTTTCTTGCAGTTATCAAGGAAGTCAAGGGATTATTCTATTTGAAAGTAGATATGGTAAGTATAAAGAATTGCAAGCAACGTTCAGATGTAACATTATACCACACCATATATATAGTAGCTTCTTTTCTGTATCACAAAATGCTTTCAGTTTAATTTTGCAGTGCAGCATTTAATGAACTCTGAAACCTTACTCCCTATCCTGTCACTCTGTCCCATCATCCCTGCTAAATTTTTGTTACTGAGTTTATCCTTTCATCCTCTAACAGACATGTATATATATATTTCCTGACTCCTAGACTTGGATGAATATATGCAAAGCATGATTAATATTCTTAGATAGGGAGCAACGTTAGCATTTCATGTCATAATTATTTTTGTTAAGCATTATGCCAGCTGTCCCATGTTTTATGGAGGTTTAGGCAATGATAACACACTGTGTTGTCTGTAGACATGCTGTTGACCTACTTGGTTTGACAGAAACAGAAATTATACTAGACTGAATATCTCCAAAGTGGTCTGTCTCATTTCTGTTCATCCAAAGGACATGATCCAGATTGCTTTTTGCTATTTTTGTTTATGAGCCATCCCACATTTCAGAAGGTTTTGCTAAGTATGCTACTTAGCAAAGTAGCTGGGGATTTCAGCTGATTGACCCGTAGAGCTGTTGAGAAAGGCCAGCCAAAAATGAGAAGTATTTTCAAGAACTTTGCCAATGCTGCTAGGAGAGGTGCCCTGCAAAGGAATTTTCTGATTTCACAGGGTGGTAAGGTACAAATGTAGCCCTTCTGATACAGAACATCTGGATGGAGAAAAGCTTGGCATCTGCACAGCTCAGTGCCCTGAAGGACATGATCTTCTGAATGTCACCTATGTCTCATCCAGCGTAGTACCCATTCCTGCCTGTATATGTCTAGGCCAGATCAGGGTGTGCCAAACGCTGCAGCTAGTGAGGGAAAAATATGAGTCCTGGGCCTCTCAGTTTGAGTCTGTGAGCACACTGGTGTCATGGCAGCCAAAAAAATCAGATGCACTTTGAATGAAATCATCAAAGAGGCTCAACATATCCTAGAGCTAGGAGAGCTAAATGTACCGGTATTAGAGTATGGAGTCGTGAGGCCATGACAGCTTTCTGAGCTCATGGGGAAAGGCTGGCAGAAACTGAGGTTATTTAAGAACTGGTGCCAGAAAAAAAACCCAACTGTCATTTCAACTCTCTGTTCTTGTAACTTATTAACTGTCTGTTGCTTCCTTTCCTAAAGCTTCAAACACTATTTAATGAAATTAGTTCAACTTTATTACCCCCATGAGGTTGAACGTCTCCAGACATTGTTTCATTTGTGTGTTTTACCCGTTCTGTGCTGTAATGACTACAGTTTTCTTTCCTACTACTTCAGTGAAGTTGTGGCTATATCAAGCTGGTTTAACAGAGCAGTGATTTACATTTGATGAGGACACTGCTGGTGCATCTCAGCTTGAGCACAGCTATTTCCGCAGACTTCTGTTTCTGATTCGTCATTCTTCTCCACTTTTTGTTCAGACATTTGTGAATTGAATAATGAGTATGATGGGCTTTTACTTAGATGAGTTTTCAGCAGACTTACGGCAAATATTTTGACAGAGGTATGGAAGTTCTGGGTTATATCTAACAGCAATTTAATGAACATTTTATTAAAATAAACTTAGTTAATGTTTGTGGTTGCATGGAGCAGTAACTGTCTGCAAATCTGTGGTCAGGATAGCTTAAAGCTCATTACAAATTTCCTCTTCCTAGAATATGACTTTCTTTCTCAGCACCCTGACACAAGGCCAGAAGGATACAAATGCAGTTAAATGCTTATTTTACAAGTGACAATATAGCACAGAGTTTTTGTCATTTGTGAGGAACAACATTTGGTATCTACTGTTGATCAGTTAAGAATAACAAATGAAATTTCAGCGCACTGAAGGCTTGTGCTGATGCCAAGACAGTATCTGGGAGAAGTGGAAAAGATTCCAAGATTTTGGGACTTCGAGAAATGATACAAGTAAGAGTCAGCATTACAGGCAGACAGTGTATGTTGAGGAAGGACTACAGTTTGGTGGAGAGGGTTTATTTTTCTCAGTCTAAATGGAGATGCCAGGGTTATACTCAGACTCTGCCCAGTGTCTGAGCTGTACTGGATCTCCCAAAGCAAGTAAACCCAGTGACAGCTATGCTGCTGGCTACTCTTCATCTTGAGGACTCTCCAGAGCAGGCCTGTGATGGGAGCATGGGAAAGAATAACCCAGAGAAACTCTGGTACAAATTTTTCAGTGCTTGTTTCTTTGCTGAGGGCCCAAGCTGCTACCTCAAGCACATAATCTGTATGTGTTTGTGGAGTGCTGTGTGTGTTCATACGGGTGGCCTGGGTGACTGATCCTTGCTGTACAGTTATTTGCCAGTGCTCTCCAGCCATTTTCCCAAGGCAGTGCCTACAGCATGCTCTCAGCATCTAAGTATCTGACAGTCTAGATTATAGAAGTATACTTACAAATCAATTTATTTTTAAAAGGTTTTCTAACATCTCCTTTGTTTGCAGGTGAAGCTTGACATTCAGCAGAGTGAAAAGCCCTTGCATCTTTCCACTCTCTAGGCAATTCTGGTTTTGCTGTGTTTCTAACAATAAAAAACCCACAAATTCCCCTCTCTCACTTAAGATTTCTAGGACAACATTGGCAGGCTGATAACTATGAACACTGAGCCTAGACACTGTCTTGGGTGCCCCTCCCCTGAGGTCAGCAGCAGTACAAGTTGCATTGCTTGGTATAAGGACAGAGAAAGCCCAGACCCAACTTGGACAATCTTACCGGCAGCATGCAACCACTGTATTCCCAGCCACCCATTTCCACTTCAGCACAACACCTGAAGTAGGGCTCCCCAGGAAGAATGAATTAATGAGGGTGAAGTGGGATGATTTTTCTCTTTTATGTACCTGTATCACCTGTGCAATTCCACCAGTCATAGAGGACTCTCAGTCTACTATGACCATGTGGCAGCAATTACATTCACTTTCAGTGTAAACACCCTTGTCTCCGTCAAGTTTCAGAACGAATGAAAAAAGATAGAAAAAGTCAGCCCCAGCTTCAATACATGGGGCATTTCTAATCTTTAGAAGTTTGATTTTGCAATTGAAGTTAATTTAATTTTAATTTGATTTTCAGTCTATATATGATAAAGTGAGGAATAATAGACTACTAATTACAATGAAGGACTTGGACCCAGGTCTGGGATCAAACATATAGCATAAATTATGAAGCTGGTTACAGCTCTGAGGAAAGTCACCACATTTCTCCCCAGTTTAGCAGATGTTGAGCTTTTCATAGTGGTATAATAGCATCTGTGTCAAAGGATGTGAAGTGAAGCTCTCAGAGAGTGAGAACATCTTTGTGTTTTGTGCTGACACTGCTGGCAACCAAAATAAGGGGCTGAGAGCGACAGCAAGAAATAGAATTCTCTACTACACCTAACAAGAAACTGAATGGAGGGCTGAAAAGCAGGCACACGAACACACACACTGTTGTTCCCTCATGCAGTTTTCACATCTTCAAAACACATAAGAGTAGCACAGATGAGACATTAGTCGATATTTGTAAATGGAAAAGAATGAAAATAGGAAGTAAGAATGTGATAGTAAACAGTGAAAGGAAAAAGCAGGCATTTGGAAGGCTACACACCTGTCTGTCTCACGCCACAGCCCAACAATCAGGGATTAGGAAAGATTTTCCTCAAATTTACTCCACCTGAGGAGTCAATTACCACTCTGGGGTGGTCTTAGCTGTTGTCAGGCTGAATTTGGGGCTGGGTGGACGTGTGCTCTTGTAGGGTAAGTCTAGTCTCCTTTTGACGTTCTCATTTGAGAGCACTGCATGTATTTAAAGTATTTTACGTGTTATGGATGTAGGTGTTACAAAGGTGATCACACTTAGGTGTAGGTGTTGTGTTTGCAAAGTCTTTTCTGGGATAATGGGTGCTGGAGATGATGATTAGGAGATACTGTAACGTTTGCTGCAGGCAGCAGAGGGGCTTACTTGCTTTGGTGGACTTGAGCTCATGTGGATAGGAGAAGCTTGCTATAGGAAGCTTGCTTGTTTTCAAAGCTACCAAGGACAGTGATTTCAAAGTTATCAAGGAATACAGCCAGGATTTTTTTGGGGGGGATTTGTTGCTACTCTGCTAGAATCTTTTATGTAATGTCTGCCTTTCCTCTGGGTCTTTACCATGAGTCTCAAAAATTATGTCTAAACCAACAAAATCCCAGCAGTGCCTAGATTTTAAAAAGAAATCTAAGTGGAACAAAGCAAAACTCCTAACTCTGTTCCTACTTATGGCTAAGAGTTACTGGATGTTGTTTCCCTATCCAACAGAGCTGTCTCCCCTCAGGCTGGCTTTATTTGAATGAATGAATGAAATCCCTAGAGATTAAAATACTATTAAAAAATCTATATAAAATTGGGAGGCTATGTGGGAGAAAGGATACAAATAGAGGTGGATTAATAGTACAAGTAAATAGCTCCAGGCAACGCATGTAAGTCATTTCCTTTGGGATCTGCTTGACCCTTGTTGAATAGGAAGAGAAGCTGGCTTTGGCCTGTAAACCCACAGATATCTCATGACCTTTGTGGAAGTTCATTGCCTAAATGTTATTTCTTGGACCCAGTGGCATCAAGGGACCTTCAGAAACTTTGCTGATGATGTGTTTCTATGGACTGCTGCTTGCAAAGCTTCACCCTTTGGCAAAGAGAGGGCTCACTGATTATGATAAAGAACATAATTTCATTTTGGTTTTTACATCGTTGTACTTTAACAGAGCTGAACAGAAAAATAATCTGTTAATTTAGTACAACAACCAGATTCAATGCAAATGCTGCTAAGAGAGAAACTTTGCCATTTTACCACATGCAAATTATGTTGCGTCTAACAAATAAGCAAAAGAGTAAAATGCTTATAAAACTTTGCTCGTTATTTCCTTGTAATGACCAGAAGTTTCAAATACAGTTATCTTAGCCTTTTCTTTACCCAAACTTGAATAAAATATCAGAGGGTTTGCTGCCAGAAATAATTCTGGGAACACGACATGACCTGAAGAATCAAAACCATTTTTAAAACCATCACATCACTAGGTGTTTCCCTACTGCTGTATCTGCCGCTACAGTTAACCTAAGGTATGAGTTATGCATTTGTTCCTCCAACACCTATAAATAACCAGGGTGTCTTTGCTTTGTTTTACTGATCAGTGCATACTTCTGTTGGAGCATGTCTCTAAAGTGAGGTATAACCATTGAAATGGTTTCAGCTTGTGTCCGTGGAAACATACTTATTTTTATATCCCCTGACCTGTGGGAAAATATTATTTTGAATATCAGGATGAGGTCATGGGACTGGATGGGGGAAAACATCACAGAAAGAATTAGTTTGGTTTTCAAACTAATCAAGATATATTATTCGATATTCTGAGTCAGATGTATTGTGACTATGCTAGGTTTTCCAAATAAGCTACTTGCAGAAATACAAAAGTTAGTGAAAAGATTTATTGATGAGGTACCATGTGAACATTTGTTTGCTTTTGTTTTTGTAGATACTAATTTTTCTTCTCCGAATAATGAATAGTCTAAGCCAATAGGAACAGTGTAAGTTAATAGGCTCAAAGCATGAGTGTGTTATGACATACTACTAGCAAGACTGCTTTTTCAAGCTGTTGTTACATCCGCTTTAGGATCCCTAGTCTATGGTTTGAGTATATTATCATTCAGATATGTCTTGTTTCAAGCAAGGATGCTTCTACAACTATAGGAGCTGCTGAGTTTCACTGAAGATCTTTTCTGTAAACTAATTTAGTTACACCTCTTTCAAAAGGGCAGAATATAAAGTAATGAACAACATAGCTAATAGAACTTCTCTTCTTCCAGGAGAGAAAAGATCCTGCTGAAATGTTTGCAATAGCACTAGGAATCATTTGGTTTCTGTAACTATGCTGTTTTCAGTATTGGACTATAGGAAATCCATCTTTAACAATGATGAAACAGTTTTTCTTAATAGTTTAGAAATTAAGGATAGCACTGTCATCTGCCACTGAAACTATGAAGCATATTTTACTGATTTTAAAGTAAAAACAGTGGAGTGGTAACATATGCCAGTCACAGTAAAAGCTTTTCTGAAGTCTGCTGTGTGCATTTAGCTGTTTATAAAAAAAAAAACAAACCGTTTTTCTTCACAGGCTAACATTTAGCAGAGACTACACTACCAAGTGCTCAGAATCCAGTTTGAGTAAGAGAGTATGAGAGCAAGTCTTTTTCCAAAATAATAAGGTGGAAGCTGAGCTTCTAAAGGACTTGGATTAGCATCCAGAAACCAAAAACATTTCTCACTGTGTTTTGTTGTTTAAACTGATATTCCAGGGAAACGTAACCGACCACTACCAGTAGTGTTTGAATGCCTTCTCATTGGCTGCAGCACAATAGTGGCTACTATGAAGAGGGGATGTACTTTCAGATGTGTAATTTCAGGCTTATGTCAGGCTGATTTGCTGGTGAATAACTGTAAACGTGAACATGTAAACTAAATAAGTGTAACAGTCTTGCCTGGAAAAGTGGTAGGGACTTCTGATTTCAAAAGCAGCAATTTCTGCCTCCTTCCATGTATTTCACGTATAATCTGTCTGGCACAACAGCTGTTTTTCCTTCCTGATTTTAATTCTCAAATTATAACATTGCTAAGGAGAGAGTCAGTCATATTCAAACCTGGCTGAAGTAAGAAAGTTTAAAAGACAGTTAAACCTCTTGAAGAAATCCAAACTAAACAAGCATAATTTGGTTAATCCTGGGCCTTTTTTAGAGGTCTTTGTGGACAGGATTCCTACTGAAATGAATTCTTTCTGGACAGGGTTGGCCTTCACAGTTTTTTCCAGGCTCTCAGTAGCCGCTGGTTAGTGTGACAACAGGAATAATGGTGTTGCGTGTCACAAAATCATTCCCAGGACAGCTGTATAATGCTGTTACAGACTGACTTGGGCTTCTCCTTGGGAGCGCTCTATGCGCAGGTTGGTTATGCCTGATTCTGCCAAGAGAGGAGAGCTCTGCTTTGCTTCCACCTTGCTCCAAATGAGGGGAAGCTGGACAGAAAGACAGCATTGCTTTTTCGAGGGAGCAAAGGATGAGGAAAGAAAGCCCTGGGAGACAAGGAGTGATGGGAAGATCTGAATGCAAAACCTAAAGCTTGCATGAGCAGTTAACTTAAGGAACAGATAAGGATGTGAGTGCCGAATAGATAAAGCTGTTCTGCAAATTTCTCCACAGTTGTTCAAATGTGTTGGTTGGTTCTCATCGGGCAGGCCTCCATTTTAGTGCTTTTACCTGTGTGTTTACTGATCAGACTGAGAAACAAAAAACGAGATACTGAGCTCTTAATTGAGAAGGCTGGCAGTTCATGGAGAACTACCATGAACATCTTTGGCTCTTTGATAAGTTCTGCCTTAGCTGTGTGCACTTCTGGGTGACTAAAACCGCAATATGCGTGGAACCAAAGTGGGGCAATACCTTCTATTAGCTCCTAGTGGCTTTTGGACCGTGTAGCACTCATGTTCTCAGCGGTGAGGAAATTGAAGGTGCTGATGTGCATTGTTTCCTGTAAAACCTTTCTTGACTCTATGAGGACTCCACAAATTTGCCACGCTTAATTTGGAAGTTGTGTCACTTATTTCTTATTCCTCAAGAAAGTACAACAAAAATCCCCCAAACAGACCTGTGCTAATTTCTCTGCCTCTGTCTGTGCTAATGCTTATTTGTTTCTTGTCTCTCTGATCTGTGTGTTTGCTAGTTCCTGCAGAGTAGATCTTCCAGTGTATTGACACAGGAGCTAAACACAAATCCCAAGCTTTGTTGTGCAGCATGTTTAATTGGGAGTTTTATTATGTATTCTAATTTTCTTTTATTCATTACTGAGAAAGATTGGCAGGAAGCTTTTTCTCCTCTGAACATGAATATCTTTTCAATATTATTTTAATAATAGAGAGTGAACCAATATTTCCATCAGTAATCACAAAAATAACATTAAAGTGATTTTGTTACTCATAATGATACACTTTTTGTTGTGCTGCAGGGCTATGAATGAATATTTCACATTTTTGTGTTTACATTACAGGTAGTTAAAATCAATGTGGAAAGTCTTAGAAAATGGTTAATTCCTGTTTTTATATTAATTTTATTATTTTTAGCCTATGCAAATATGCAATGACTTATTTTTAAAAAATGACAGACAGACTTTGTTATAACCAGCAAAATTGAATATTTTACTTTTATATATACACTGCTTTCTTCTCAGGGGTTTGGGATAATCCTAGCTATCAGAAAATTCACTGCACTAACTAGTCAGTTGGAAACACAAACAAGAATATACTCGCATTTTATAATAGTGATATAAAATTCCTTTTTGTATATAGGGAACTCAATCTTCCATTGAGCAGATTCGATCTGAAAATGTAACTGCTTCTTGGAAGAACATTCAGGAGAGAAAAAAGTGCTTGATGTGGAGGAGAACATGAGATCTATCTCAGTGGACTGAGGTCATTCACTAAGAGCCAGCAAATTCTAGCTTGCTTTCTCAGCAAAGCAGAGAATTCTAGCTGTAGTTACTCTCATGCCTGGGACCTGCCCTTGGATTTCCTCCCACCAGAATGGCATGCACTTCACTCCCTTTAGCATGGAAAGGCTCTCAGTCCACTGCTGCGGCCTGAGTTTTTGTGCTGTACAAGAAAATTTATTTATTGAACCTAGAGGGAGGCTGGCAAATATAGCCTATTGCTGCGAGTGTTTACTGGAGGAACGAAGACAGATCTTTACTGCAGTAAATCTGATGGGATGTTGATAAGGAACAGTATCAGCATACATTTGAAAAAAGGATTAGTACACTGAGAAATTGCTTTGCTTTTGGCATTAACTCTACTGCTGTGTTGTTATTTTTGCAGCCAGTTGTAGGACCATGGAGTTTTACCAGGCACGGTAATGCAGGGGGCTCTCTTGTAATAGTATACAATGTACGTTTCACAGAAAAATTACAGGATAATAATCTTACAAAAACTTTGTTGGGTAAAGAATTTTGTTCAAGTATTTTTGTTAAAGAAAAAAAATATCTTACCATAAAAATTAGCTTTAATTTTGAATAAGGAAAGAGATTTCACCAACCTTTCACTTTCTGGAGGAGCCATCCCTATTATTTTATTTCAGAGTATTTTTACATCCAGCAACTGGGATTTAATTACTATCTCTATTTCTAGTTCATTTAAATTACCTTAATTATAATTTTCTTCAGTGGTCGGTGCTTTGGATGCTTTATATAATTATAAGGAATTGCTATGTGGTTTCACATTAATGAATATTCACTTGTTATAGGAATTTCAATATCTTTTCTTATTAAAATGTTCCAACCAGAATAAAACTCAATGATAGCTCAAAGACAGAGTGCTGGGCCATAATTTTTTGCATGGTTGAATAAATTAAAAGATTATAGTGTTTTTCAGCTTCATATCTGTTTCCGGGAGAAGATGGACAGATCAGTAGTCTGTTTTGCTCAGTGAAATGGTAAACATCACAACAGTAAACCAGATATTAATTAGAAATGGGCTGGGACACAAGAATGAGACTTGAATTGTAAACACACTAAATTTTAGGGAAATAAATAGTTTTCATTCATCTTCTAGATTCAGATAAAGAGGGGGAGGAAAAAGGAGAGTGAGGAAATCAAGTTTGAGTACGGCTCAGTGGTACTGACCCCTGTGTTTATATCTGAAAAGAAACAATAATTGGTGTTTCTCCAGTTGCATAACTGCTCTCTATCACTATACCATGTGAATCGGGGTAGTATAACACAGCTATAAGTACTTGTATATATAAGTATACATATGAGTATATGTAAGTACACTTAAGATAATTCTCAAGGTACCTGCGCTTTGACTTTTCTTTTTGGTGCTATGCAGAAACCTAGAACTATATTTTGATAGAACTCTGAAATGGCAAAGTAAACCTCTATTAAAGTCTCTGAGAGATGCTGGAGTTTCTTTTGTTTCGTGTTTGGGTTTCTTTTTTTGTTTTATTTTGGTTGGTTGAGTTTTTTTAATGTATGGGAGGTCACGAATGATATAGATTTGATAGATTAGATTTGCTTATCTTGATGGCTAGCCTCAGTTGTATCTCATGGGTATTACATACTGCATGGGTGAAGTTTTGTTTGATTAAAATCCATAATAAGTAAAAAGTGACTAAAGTTGTCAAACTGAAAAGAGAAGAACTGATAAGACTGGGACAAGTAGTGAAAACTGAGGTTCTTGGAGATCCCTTCTTAGTGTTTGGCCTTAGGAGTGTTGAAAATGATGCTTTTAGTAAACCCAGAGTTTGGGTAAGTTGGTATGAAGCAGAGCTTAAGTTTTCTTTTTTGAAATCATCAGCTGGGGTTCAACCCCTTCTTTCCCAAAGCACATCATCTTTTTAGTGGCGGTTCCATGAAAGAGTAACTGTTCTAATTAGTATAAATTGTGAATACCAGTTCTAAGTTACAAATGTGAGTTTAGCTGGTTATTGCATTTTGTAAAAATGGAAGGTCTGCACTGTGAGAAAATGCTCATAAATCTGAGGTTATTTTGCCGTCTAAATGTTGAAGATTTTCTGATAACAGTAAATGTATGCTCTCTGTATGTTACAGTTTCATCAGTGGTTGTTTTTCACGTGGTCAGAAGCTCAGCTAACTGACTCAGATTCTACAGATAATTTGTTGGCATTGTGATCATCTTGTGCTAAATTTTATGGCTCCCTCATGTCATTCAGTAGCTGCTTTTTCCAAGTTGTAGCAGAATACCAACAAAAGTAAATATGTCAGAAACAAAGTTTGGCATGCACTGTGAAAGGGTGTGAGAACAAAGTTATGTTTTCATGAGAACAAGTGTTCTGTTATGAAATGAAGATAAATAATGAGAACAAACATTGCATTAAAAAAAAAAAAAAGATTTAATGAGCTAGATTTGTGGTCAGTCTCAGGGAAAGCTTCCCCCATTTTTTTTTTTTTTTTATATTCTATTCATTGCTAGTAAATGACTACTTGGAAGCGTTACCCAAATTTATATGTGAGTTCTTGCAAGCATGTACCAAACTGACATCTGTTAGATCACATACTGCGCTTTGCTGAAAATAGGTTTCAGGTTTGTGTGGAAATTTACCATTAATTTCCATCCAGAATGGCTGTTCTTTTTAATAAAACAATGTGATTATAATTACAGATATGTATTTATAAAGTCATGCTCCACATTCTTTCTGATGAGCAAGGAGGTTAACATTCCATTAATGGAAACTCAATTATATCAGCTTTTCCCGTTCCATTCTCAAGTGTATACCAGTTTGCTTGTGTGCATTTTCAGGGATGAGACTGCCGTTCCTGGTTGGACCCTGCTCTCTGTGACAGGGAGTATTGGACTGTCAGGATGAATTACTGCAATGAACTTCTGAACCTTGTTGCAATTTGGTTTTTGTTAACAGCAAACACTATTCTCACACTCCAGTTTAAAACAAAACCAGAGAAAACTACGGTCCAGTTCTGATGCCTCTGAAATGCGGGTAGGAGCTTCAGAGGAGTCATCTCTAGACTCTTCTTCCCCTGGGGAGTTGTCTGGGATGCAGCATAAAAGGTGGTCTCTTGTCGCTTTTGTTTGTTTGATCTCTTCAGAGTGATAGGAAGAGACCCCTTTATGGCCGTTCTCAAACAGCGACTGTTTAGCTCCGTTTCTTTGAAAAACATCTTGTGTTTCATAGAATGATAGTTTTAATGGACAGATGGACAATTAGGTCATTGAGTCCAACCGTTTCCAGCCTAACAGTGGCCATAGAAACTCATCCTGTTTCAGATCCTCAGTCCCTTAAACAATAAAATGCTTGTTTTACAACTTGGAGAAGGAAACAAAACATGCTCTGCTTTAGTGAAAGCATCTATGTGACTAGTTTATTTGTGAGTTGGGTTTGTGGAGTGTATTGACACCGTCATCTCCCAGGCACCAGCCACCTTCTACCTTATGATACTATGTGAATACCAGTATGATACTATGGATACTATGATACTATGGAGAGGCATAAATTNTTGACACCGTCATCTCCCAGGCACCAGCCACCCTCTACCTTATGATACTATGGGGAGGCATAAATATGGCATAAATCGTCCAGGTCCACTAAAAAAACCCCACCTATTTGGCCAGGAAGCTTTCTTTTATCTCAGCTGGTGAGAGTATTTTTTGGCTGTTACATGAAAATATTGATAAGAAGGTTCAGGCTTGAGTGCCTCAGCTGGGACTGCAGCAAGTGAGCTACAAGCAGAGCTCTATGAGCAGGGAGTACTGATTGCCCGGGCTCGGGCACCGACACACAGAAGCTGCAGGGCAGGCTGGCAGTCACCGTGCTTTTAGCACCCAGTTCTCTCTGCAGGAGGATATTAACAGTTGCTCACAAGCTGAAGAGACAGAAAGCATGCTCACAAAGTCTGGAAATTTAACACTGGAAGAAAAAGCTGTTCAGGAAGAAAAATCTGCTTTCAGCCAAACTGAAATCCTTTACTGAGCTAACACTGTCTGCTACAAATTAAAGCCCTAACACAGGGAAAGCGCTTGGTATAATTGCATACCACTAGTCACTGAAAGACTATCTCAGCATTGAAGGAAGCTGATAATTTTATTTTTCAGATAAATATAAATATTTCTGCCAAAGTGAGACTTTTACTCATCATTCATGAATTTACAGTATCTTAGCAAAAGGACGGAATGTACTGCAGTGGCTGACAAGCAAATAGTTTCATAAATAACCCTCTTGACACATGTAAGATGTTTTGAGGTTTAGGCAGGGTTTGGGGCAGCAAAGAATTTATTTGCTTCTTTCACTTTTAAGGCAACTGGGTCTTCTATTTTACCTCTCACCAATAGGTTGCATATTTCTGTTGGCTTCTCTGGTCTTCCCCCCTTCCAAGCAAGCATTCCGTAAAGACTGACATTTGGCCATAGGTGAGAGTTTCAAAAAACATGTATTATTTAATTCCAGTAAGACAGATGTTATTTGATTGATAATATAATGTGATTATGAAAGAGGGAATATACCATGAGTTGTAATTAAGATTTACAGTTATTCGGTATCCTCATGCCATAAGTCTCTCTGTGTAATATGTACATAGACATCTACAAGGGATGAAGATTTTTTTTTTTTTTTGACAGAAGAAAATGAGTCAGTTCTTGCACTGAAAAACTTACGATCAAAGAGGCACAGAGACATAACAAATATTTGTAGTAGAAGACTTGGAGTGAAGTGACAAGAAAACACCTGTAGCAAAAGACTAATAAAAAAGGTGTATGGAACTGAAGCAGCATCCTCAGTCAAACAAGAAACTGACGGTTATTCCAAGGGCTTAATTTAAGAAGGAAAAAAAATGATGAAAGACCTGAAAGGACAGGATAACAAAGTGGCAAAGAATTTGCACAATACCCTAAAGTATGGTGCAAAACTAAGGTAATAGTCTTTGGTGAGCCCTTGGCATTGCAAAACTATGTACGTTTGATGCTCACCTGGTCTAGTGGGAGGTGTCCTTGACCAGGGTAGTGGGGTTGGAACTTGGTGATCTTTATGGTCTGTTCTAACTCTGACCATTCTATGATTATCTGACATGCAGGCAGGAAGGTAGGGTAGAAGCTGGAAGTGCTGTCTGAGTTATCTTGGAGAGATGCAGTCTGGATACCTCCCTGTGGCAGCATGTTGCCCAGACTGGGTCCCTGGGTGAGAGGAGGCAGCGTGTGGTGGGACTTGCTGCTCCCAGGAGGAAAGGCTGCATTCACAAGAAGGAGGAGTGAATATTGTGCAATTTAAGTTTTGGTGTGTTGCTGGTGATGAACCTGAGAGAAAATTACTAACTTTTATTTGACAAAATTAGCTTTCAGGAGAAAATTATTTGCTTTTCAGGCAGTTTTCCAGAAGCAATAAAAGCCACATTTTTTTGTACAATAGATACAAGTAGATACTTTTGGAGAAGAATTCTTTGGTCTATGAATATCCAAGAATATAATTTGACCTCAAGAAGCAACTTTTAAATTGTCTCTTCTAAAGCTTCAACAGACTTCCAAAGGCTTACTTTTCTCTTTTTTTAATTTAGCAATCAGGTGAGACTTAGAGCCCCTTATAATCCCCCATTATTACAAAGAGCTGCCTATCAAGCCTATCAATGATCTCTGTTTCTTTTCTTCAGGCCGGTGACTACTTCTTTAATTGAAGAAATGTATAGTAAATCCAGTTCAATGAAGCAGTAGTGATATGTCTGGCAATGCCAGGGAAAATTCCACCTATTTGATAGTTTAAAAAGAAATATCTGAACATCTGCTGCCCACAAGGTACAGAAATTATAAGAAGGGAGTTGGCTTTAAATGGTACCTCGGTACCCACAATGTATGTACATAGATTTATGGACTCCCCAGCCAGATTTCCCTTTCCCCACCAGCTACTCTGCAGACGGCTGATGATATTATTCTGTTTGTGTTGTTCTGCACTTCTGACTTCAACATCCCTTGTGACTGTCTCAAGTGACACTTTACAACTCTTTTTCAAGTCTTTGCTTGGATTTTTGATTGTTTGGAAGACAGCAGGGGGTTATTTGATTTTTTTTTTTTTTTTTTTTTAGCTTGTGTTGTTTTTACTTCTCAGCTAGGTTTATCTGTTGTTTACTTTACTCTTTTGGCTTTTAAGATGCTGTTGTTTTCTCCTTAGCTATTTTTAGAACATATGTTGTAGTCTGATTCAAAAGAAATAATCTGTGTCTGTATTCGGAGCTTTCTCAACTCGTTTTAATGACAGAATAGTGCGTATCAACAATTTTTGAATGACCATGTGATCATCCCATGAGAACTGGAATAGAACAAAATGTCTTAGTGAAATGAATTTTTTGGAATTTAATCACCAGCTGCATACTGTAGATCAGTGAGGGTGCACGTTCTTTAAACTGCAAAATTAATTACGCTAATAAGAGTGGTTCTGCTCCCAACTGCAGGAATCAGTTCAGCTGACAGTGGCTGTTTAGCCTGTTGTACTGCTGTTTTTACCAGAGGGAATGTTCATCAAAAGTCAAAGCGTAGTTCAGGGACCATGAACTAAACAATAAAAATAAGAAAAGGAAAATGAAATTTCAAGTTTAAAAGTGTATTACCATGATCCAGGAAATAATGAAACAAAGCAGTTTAAAAAAAAAAAAAAGAAAATAAAAAGAAAAAAGAAAGCATGTGCCCATATCCACATTGTCTATAAGCAGCCAGTTTTATTAAGGGAGCATGTTACATATATGTTTAACACATTACATATATATGTTTAATAAAACAACTGCTACCTTGCAGAGTGAAAAGAGAAAGAGTAGTCCAGGTAGGAAATGTAAGAAGCTATTAACTACTTAAAGCTAAAACCAGGCAACGGTTACTAGAAGGAGTAGGAAAACCTTTATTCTGATGTGTGATGTGTACATAATGATATGTGTGGGCACAGTGACAGAGGTATTTATTCCATCCAGTGTTGATGAGACAAGAAAACCTCCCCAGCTCAATTCAAGTAAACGGTCAAGTGAAATTTTTTCCTTCTCCTATCCATGTGTGCTGATGCAAGTAGTAACAGCCTTCCCTGGGGTTACAGTCAGGCATGAGATGCAGTCAGTCAAACTGGGAGCAGATGGGGCTAAGCTCTGCCATTCCCTCCACACAGTGCTCTCCATGCGGTGGTCTGTAATGAAGGTGATTTTTGACCATTGGTTGCCCTGACTGTAGGCTGCTGGGGAAACCTGTATTGAGGAGGCCTTGCTCAGTGTCTGCTCTCTTGATTCTTTTCCATTGGTGAGTGTGTGCACAGAGCCCCTGTGCACTTGCTGTGCAGGTTCCCTGCAGTGACAGCAGCAGTGGCTCCTCTTCCAAAGGGCTTAAGCAGAAGAGACAGACTTGTCTTTTCCTGTCCTGTCTCATATTCTCCCAAAACACACATAAGCACTTCAATCCTTTGAAACTGTCTCATATTCGTGTCTCAGTAAATATCCTGAAATTTGGTTGGTGCAATCTGTAAGTAAATAGGGCTTTGAGAATGGTAGCTGTATTTATGAAGACCACAATGTTCAGGATGTAGTAGAAAGCCATCATGTCACAATTTGTTTCTGATCCAAATTGTACAAAGAATATATGGAAATGAGGACATGAGCTAAAGAGGTGCTGATAGTGCTCCTGGGACTGGGAAGAGTCTTTCTCTGCCCATCCTGCTACTAATATTCTTTTCCTAAGCATCTGGTATAGGCTGTTGGTGGGAGATGCTGAATGCGGTGGACCTTTGGCAGTCCTTATGGAGAGANGTCTTTCTCTGCCCATCCTGCTACTAATATTCTTTTGCAGTCCTTATGGAGAGCTAATCTGTGTCCCTCCTTGACACTTACCTATTTTGTGGTCCTGGACAGCATCCCAATAGCAGAATGAATGACTAGACTAAAAGGACAGGTGGACCAGGAGAGAGATGGAGTCAGGAGCTGCGAGTGGAGATTGAAGCTGTTCTAAGACAGGGCTGGATGGCACAGGGCTCTTGGTCAGCCTCAGCGGAGAAGTATGTGGGCACTTGTCCACTACCTTCAACACTGACTAGTGCTGTCATCTGCTGAGGAGCAATTTCTAGGAAAAAAGGAACAAAACAAGAATCTTCCTCAAGTCACTCTAAATGAGCATGATTAACAAAATGTGCATGAAATCTTACTATTTCTTCAGATAAATTCTTAGGTTTCAGAGTTTATATTTAAAGTCATGAGGTCACCAATTATATGCAGTTCCAAGAACACATAACATATTTTCCAACCCAAATACCTTTTTTGGTATTGCCCTTCTAAAACCTTGACAACTAAAATAACAACAATGTCATTTGAACTGAGTGACAGCTGGACATAGGGAAAAAGGGAGGGTGAATTAGAGTGGAAGACTCTTAGAAATGAGTGGAATATTTTACTGTCATTAGCATACAGCAGAAGTACGATATAGTTCTGCAAGTGAAAAAACTTTAGAAAAGCAGACGAGCCTGTCTGCTTGTATGTCCCACCTCCTGCAATGCAGGAAAAAGCTGTTTACAACAGCATAAACTGACTTCTTTAAGTGATGCAAATTGCTTTAAAACTGCTGAGTGCCGTTATGCCATACTGTGCAGAACACTGTCACCAGCCCTTCCTGGCAGCTTATCATTTTACTTTTCAGCAAACACATCTTGCCTTGGAATTACCTGGTGCCTTGTAAACACCGTTAATATACAGAGGGTCACATTTTGCTTTTGGGTGACTGTCAGAGCCACAGTTTCATTAAGAAGCAGAGGATAGCAAATAGTGTGCTTTTGTATGTTGAGATGGTGCACGTTTTCCTTTCTGTAAATTCTAGGAAGCCAGGCAAGAAATGGCCAGTGATAAAACTCAGGAACTGAAGCCCTAGTATTTATATATTTATACACATACTGTAAATAATAGTGGATTTCTTCCATATGTTTCTATCTATATTAATCATAATTGCTTCCGTAAGTGTCTTGTAATGGTAGAATGAAAGGTGTTTCTCTTGGCACACTGACTACCTGTACTTATGATCAGTACGCCTGGGCAAACTTACTTCTCTGTGTATTCCTGTGTTCTGCAGTGAACGTAACTCTTAACTCTATTGCTGTGACTGGATCTGTACTGGTGTGTTGAAATATCCCAGAAGAGATTCTAGTACCTTTATCTGAGACAGTTTGACCTGCCATTTTGTCATCCTGCCCATGCCTCTCTCTGGACAGTGCCAGGTGCCATGTCTTAGTGAAAGACACCTGTAGGAGGGGAATAACTTGTGAACGTGTAATAGGATGTAAGTGGATTAAGTGTAATCACTTCTGTGAATGAAAGGGATCTTTTTATCAACTTTCAGTTGCAGCTCGTAATTCAAATTGGTATCTGTGGAAGCATGGTGACTTCAGTTTCAGTGTCAAGTGCTCTACTGAACCCAAATTACTCAGCTGAAATGGATGGGATTTACACTTCTTATTTAAAAGAATTTATACTTCTTATTTAAAATTATTATTTTTGTGCAAGAAATTGCTATTAACAGAACATTAATATTATATATAATTTTTCAGGTGAATAGAGTTAAAATTAAGTCAGTGTGACCTCTCAATATGGCTCAAGTCAGCCACATGCAATCCATGGCATTTGCTTTGGGAGCAGTCCCACCGAAGAGCCACACTTGGAGACCAGGCTTTGTGGTGTGAGTCGTGACCTGACCCCATCCTGACCTGCAGGAGTAGAGGTGTCCTTTGAAGTATGTCTCCTCACTGCTTGGAGAGAGTGTCCAGACAATGAACTAATTGAATAACTAGAGATAATCAACATTAAATGGATAAATCTGACTTCAAAAGTCTAAAGCTCTAGGCTTTTGTGTTGCAGGAGCGATTCAACAATGGATTTTAAAGGCAGGCCTGTATTACAGCCATAATTAGCTGTATCTTAGGGGAGAAATAGTAAACAAATCAACAATTAAGACAGTCTAATTAAGGTGGTAGCTGCTAAAATCTGTTGTTATTATCTGCAACTTGATGACCATTTACTGGGCATGACCAGGACGTGCTGTAAGGAACAAGGTGATTTACATCTCGGGTGCTGTCTGGCAATTCCTAGGGACAAATGAATTTAGCAAGTGTCTTCAGTGTGCTCCTAGGTGTCACATCAAGCTGTTTTGACGTGGTAACTTGCAAGCTGTGTTTAACCTCCTTGGTCTTCTCTGATTTCAGAAATATGTAATTAGCATTCAAGCAGGCCAAAGCGTTCATTTTTCACTTGCCGTTACGGGTTATAGTGCAGAGTCCCTGGGTAGAAAGGCTCCATGTACTGACAGTGCTCAGTGTAGTTCCATTGCCAGCTGTGCCCGAGCACAGAGCTCAGTGCTACAGGAATGGTGTCTAAGTACAAAGGGACTGATAGGATCAAATGCAACAAAACAGAATCAATTTTGGAAATCGCTAGATTCCCAGTCAGTGCAGTGTCCACCAACTGGAGGGAAATGGAACTGGAGGTATGGATATGTGCATAGGGTTGAAGTTTTTGCTCAAATACATCTACAAAATTATGTACACACCACCAAAAGCCAGCCTCAATGTGAATTATTATGCATTTTTCAGGATAATTCCAGAAAGGATACTGTTGGTAGATGTAAGATAATGTGGAGTATATGTTGAGAGGAGAGATTGCTCTCCAAGACTTCATTTGTATGGTATCAGCTACTAGGCAGAAGAGGAGAGAATGATTAAAAAGCTGTGTTTTGCTAGATAACTGCAGAAGTTTTTGTCCTACCATGCAGAGGAGATAAAGTAGAAAAACACCTTTATAAGCTTGCAAACAGACTAGCCTAAGTGCTATCAGTTCAATTATTTCAGCTTAGACTGCAATAAAAGGAGTTTATACCTTAGAATTAGAATTGCATGGTAATCTGAATTGCAATTTCTCTCCTTATTAATGGAATAGAGCAAAATATGAAAAACAACAGCGCATCAATGTTTGAAACTAGTTTCTAGGAATTTGAAAGAACACTTAGCCACAATGGATCTTTAGGCATTATCTGCCTTGACTTCAATATTATAATATAGTGCCTTGAACTGATTGTTTGAGATCATGTGGTACTGATATAGCATCTAGTGCTACAATACATGAAAACCCTTTCACATAGGGAAATACTTCTCATAACTAAGTGACTTACCAGATCCCAAAATAAAGGGGCACTTTGTGCTAATTACTGAATATTTACATTAGCAATGCCAAAGCCATGTGCTGAAAAGTGAGTTCATAGCCCAGAAAATTCACAAAATGAACTTCTAAGTCGCGAAGAAAAGAAAACAATGTAGGATCTTTTTCACTTTACCTTTTTTGGAGCCTTACGATATAAGGCTCCTTGTGTTTTCAAACCTTTTGCCACAAACATTTAGCCTAGAAACTTTCTTTTCAAGCATTGCTGGCTTTCTCGCATAATTACACAACAGGGGCCTTAAGGAGGTTCTATGCAACTTGCAAGAAAATAACTAGATTTGGCACCATAGTCAAGGCAGACACATGCATCATTAATCCAAGGAAACCAAGAACTGGTTGTGTCAATAACATCCAGAGCTCGACTACATTATTTTTAGTTGCTTTTTAAACATCGTGGGGCCAGAGCAGAAAGGAGGTGGGATAAGGAGACAAGACAGCTGCAAAATCGGCTTTCTAAGTGATAGCCTGCTGCCAAGCTGGGAGACAGCCCAGTCCACAGCATTAGCTAACTGGGCGTAGACAGGGTCTGAGCGCAGGCTGCAGGGTGCCAGGACACGGCAGTGGAGAGACTGGAGAGAATGTGGGTATGGATGTAAGGATGATAAAAAATAACCCATGAAGTACTTGGACAGGTGCTTTGAATGTCAGTTTGGCCTAAGGATGTTGTGATGAATAGTTGCACATGCCATGAGTCAACACAGCCTTCTGATCAAGCAGTCATGTGTTCCCTTCCAGTTAAAGCACTCTTGCCTGACAGGCATCCCAGAATTTCATTCCTCAAACTAATGGCCAGGTTTGTGTGAGTGATAGTATAGATACGATAATTATTGATAAGTAAGTGGGTTTTATGAAAACGTAGATTAATTTCTTGCTTCCCGTAAAGTGTTTTCCTGTTTGTTCTTTTAAGCTACTGGCTTTTCTTAGGGCAGAAAATAAACTGGGGTGGGGTGTATGTGTGGGAGAAAATCTTGTAGTACTGTAAACCTGCCCAGGAGCAGGAACAGAAACCTAGCAAAACATTATGACTGCAAATTCAAGGGCCTGGAGAGCAAAAGAGACACCTGAACTACAAGGCATTTGTGAAAGGAAGACCTGGCAAATACAGATTTCAATAATATATGAATTTGAGCCTGTATACAACTACAAAAAAAAAGGGTTTCTGTTTTTTCTTTCACATTCTTTCAGGAGAAAACAAGTACTCCCAAAACCTAAGAGAAAATGCATATTTTCCGGAAGATTATACTATGTAAACAGACGTGTCATTAAAATTTCACATTGAGCAAGTGTTAGATATGGGGTGTATAAAGTCATCCAAGATATCAGAAGTTTATCAGGGAATATAATTATTAAAATTTCCATAGCCGTATAATTATCCAGTTATCTTTGCTAGCTCTGGGTCATGGATAAACAATTTAATATTGTCTGTCATATTTTCACTTGTACTGTGTACAAGTGCACAAATTTTTAAACATAATTTAAAAGAAAGCACCTTTATGCATAAAATTTACACTCGGTAAAATGTAATTAATAACCACTTTTCAACAACCCGCACATTTTGTCAAAAAACAACATACTTTTTTAAAAAAATATTTTATTAGATAGTCCCATTGCTTTAGCAGTAAAAACTAAAGTAAATCTGCAATGAAAACAACTGGATTCTGTTCACAGTTCTTTTTCTGCTAACCATTACTGCCTTAGAAGTTTGTCTGTATTGGATAGATATTAGGCTTTTTTTCTTTCCTGTCCTTTGACTATGTTCTGAGAAGCGTGCTGGTACTTTGTAACTGATTTGTTTGTCCTCAGGCCTGACACGTGTGGCTTGGGAGCAAGAGCCATCCCCTTGCCTGGCTGATAGGACTTTTGGAATCAGTGTCAATACCCAGGGCTGCGTATTCAAAATGAGCTATCAGTAGCACTTCTGCAGTTTGCTTAAAAATTATTTTGGAAAATGTTCCTTTCACTGAGTGAGTTCATCTCAGCTATGATGGATGGAAGACGTATTTTGAAAGTATAAATCAGACATATTCAATCTACTTAATTTAAAAATTAAGGTTGCACAAAGAGGTTTGTGCACTTCCACAGCAGGATGTAGAGTGGGGATACTGATCAAATTAACACACTCCAGAAAATGAAATTTTACAAACCGGAATTCTGAAAACCTGTAAGCATAAAGGTAGAGAAATAATTAAATTATATTTAATAATGAAAATAATTTGATGGCCTAACTACAATAGAAAATCCTACTTTAATTGCATGCCATTGTATACTTGTGTTCCATTCAACTTACATCCCAAACAAGACTTCGGTCCTGACATTTGGTTTGACATTATATGGTGTTGGCGTGTGGTTGGGAGAGTTGTCCATAAGCTCTAGGTGTGGTTTTCAAGAGCAGGATTTTAAGTACATTGGTCTTTTCCAAAGAGTTAGTGACTTCTGGTCATTACAGTTTAGGAGCCTATTTCAAGCACATAAACTATCAAACATTTGCAGAAAATGCTGTTCTATTATCAATATTAAATACATGTATTTGCACATCAAGGTAGAGTATTTTTAGGTCAGATTTGCAAGATGCTTCTAATGGCAAATTCAGTCTACCTTTACAAGAAAATTGTGTGTATGAGTGGTGGAACAAATGCAGCAAAAAGCAGCAAAGCCTAACCTTGTCAGGAAATTTCTTTCAAGATAGCACCATAATGGATAATAATTGGTACATTTATTATATGAGAATGGAAATCTGTGTCAGTTTTAGAAATCCTGGACAAACTGAGTTCTGTGAGTTGTAAAGTGGATGGTATGTGTAGAAAAGTGATGGCTTGAATGCTCTTAGATTTTGTCATTTCTTTCCTGGTTTGTGATAAATCTGCCTACCCTGGAAAATTTCTATTATTGCGGGAGTACTTTGATGTGTGACACTGGCAGACTGAAACTTGTTGGTGCTAAATCAGTAGCCAGATCAAGCTTCTGTTGCATGTTTTTTACAATGGACTTGTTAAATCAGGGCCAAGCTAAACCTGCTCTGTTTCTGTGGCAGCTTTCCCTAAGTGAAGGGAGTTCGCAAAAGGGAGCTTGTCAGCTGGATGCACTGATGCTCTCCTGACTGATATTTAAAGGTGGCTCTTCCGTATGAGGTAGCATGATGTGTGTTTCCTGAAGTGGCTTTTACAGTGCACTTTAATTATTGAATCTTTTACCTTTTAAATACCTGGTGCAAATAAACAGGAATCCTGCTTTGTGACAAAATATGTTAAAAAGGACCCTTGTCTCCTTATTTCCCCTTCTGTGACTACTGGTTAAGAAAAATTCCAATAGCATGACTTCTTCTTTCAAGTTGATTAGTTTATATACTGAGCAGCTGAACTGTGTAAACTGAGTTAATAGTAGTGTACAGTAAGATACTGGGGACAGTAGCTTGATTTTTGGTTTGGGTTTTTTTCAGTTCAAGTGGCAGAATATCCCTTTGCAGCTATAATGGCTACATGTTTTTTCCAGGAACTCCCTGGTTAGGCAGTACTTTGGAAAACAGTACTGCTTCTCATCCAATGAAAGGAAAAATGTTGCAACATTGGAGGGCAGATACGTTATGACCCGTGGCAACAGTCAACGTGAAGAAATACGCTCAGAAAACCCACTTTTGTCATTTTCAATCTTTACTACTTAGTGAGCAGCAAGAAACTGGCAGACTGGAAGTAGTACCTTATGGTCACAGGAGAAATAAACGTTCTTAAAACACTTTATTAGGAATTACACAGCAATTGTATCCTGCTGGATCCCTCGTGTCTCAGCTTGCTCCTGGCACTGCCTGCTCAGAGAAACGTTTGCTGAGCCGCCTGCACTGCAGAGCACAAACTGGCCTTAACCGAGTCCAGTGACACAGAAAAGAAATGTGATCTCCGTAAGTGCCCCAGATGTTACTTCAAACATGGAGAAAATTCCACACTTGCTGCTGTGTTTATCTTGTACCACTGTCATTAACAGGAAATGAAATACCATTGCTGCAGAGGTATAGAGCAGGGCATGACATAGAAATTGCATGGGGATGTTTCTGGGTCACACCGCAATCAGGCAGTAGTCAACTATGCTTCCTCATTGATCAAAACCTGTAGTGGGCAGGCAATCTGCATTTCTCAGTCTTTCAGAAAATCTCTCTGATGACAGTGATGATAACAATTTTTAAGCCTTGGCAGTGGTTCCTTTTACAACTGCAAATATTGGCAAGTGCTTGACCCTTTATTCTGGACCTGTTGGTGCTGTGGAAGCTGCAGATTCAGGTGTGAAGAAGAACTTTCTGGCCTCTGGAAGGCATCAGTTAGGTTGACATGGTCAGCAGCTATTAGAAAGAAATGAAACCAAGGACTGAAAGGGATCAAAAAGAAATGAAACTGAGATTCATCTTAGGAAGTTTTCTTAGGTTTACAAAGGTTGTCAAGTAAATCTATAGCTATTTTTTGGTACATGTGGTTCCTATAATGCAAGTGAAATACAATTTCCTGATAATGTATGAACTCTGTTTTCCTGCTTGATGGATTTTGATTCTTGTGGAAATCCTTTCTTCTCTGTCTGAGCAAATATAGGATAGAATTTTGTGCAAAGGAGGGTTAGTTTAGATTCTTGGAAAAAAAAATATTTCCTTAATCCTAAATTTTCAGAAGAGAAAGGGTGGATCCAATTCCCTGTGCAATTCTGCAACAGTCTGTCTTAACTCTTGCAGAATTTCACTTCAGGACTACTCAATGGAAAGGCATGTAAAGTGCTCTCCTGTGAAATTATGTAAAGGCTGCATATGTACAACCATGGTAAAGGGAAGATACAGTGAAGTTTGTATCTGATTTTGTTTAGGGATCATTCATGGGGAAAAGAAATGAGAAAAGTAACAGACTGCATTCACAGCTGATGCAAGTCCTCAATGGATTTTTTCTCCTAGGAGTTTTTCAATTACTTTTCAACCTATGCAAACTTCTGGCATCCCCAACATCCCATTGCAAGCTCATTCAAGCTCATGATATGAAGAAGTATAGTTATTTTGAATCTGCTATCTGCTATTTTTGCTAGATGCTCCCTCATTCCTGTTATGGAAGGTTTGGTGTGTAAAAAACCTGCTTTGTTCCCTCTCTGCCACTCATGGTTGTAGCATGTTCCTTGAGCTTTTCCAGGCTGAGGGCTCCTAGTCTGTGTAAATATTCCTTCTACAGAAGAAGATCCTTAACTTTCAGCAGCAGCTGTCTTGCCAAAGGGCAAGGGGGGATTACTCAAGAAGATTTAGTCCATAACAAAATCCCAGCCAAGGGGTGGATTTTGTGTTTCTACACACAACTCTTTACACTTGATTCTTTGATGCACACACACACACACACTCTCACCAAATCATCAGTTTAAAGCTGCCTCAGTTCAGGCCAATTGTTCTTATTTAAAATTCTTGTTTGAAAAATAATTGGTGAAAGTGGCATAGTATATGAGCAAATGAAAGTCTGTTAAAATGCACAGTCCTCAAAATGATTAAAAAAATCAATTTTACTGGGAAATTTGTGGGGAAAAAATAAATCAAAATGTAATGACTTCATAAAGTTAAACACCCTGAGGATTTCATATGCTAGTTGAGCTTTAGCTACAGCTATACACTGGTACAGTTAACAAAAATTATTGAGGATAAAAATACCGCTGCAAGTTATTAGCATTTCCATAAAGCTACAGCTTAATTTAACAATATGTCCAAATTCACAATCTAATTTTGCAAAGTAAAGCTGTATTTTGTAAGGCTGGAATTTTTTTTTCCAATTAGCGTCACTAGGCACCTCCGCTACTGAGGCAGCATTGGGAATTTTAGATGGCTTTTTCTAATAATAAATTATTAATATAAAGTTTATCTGAAAAATATTTACAACCTCAAAGCTGACTACACTAATACAAATGGACCATATTTTAAATGATTCAAAAGATAAACTATAAAAATGAAATAAGACCACTGATAACATTACATTTCTTGATTTCATGGTGAGTTAATATATCTTTTAATTCCCGATTTTTTTTTTTATGTTAATGAGTGCTTTATCCACTCTGTACTGGGTATTTAAATTCATAGCGTTAATAATGTATTTTTAAAATGGTTCTTTGCTTTATTTTCATCCTGCTTTGGCCCAATCCCAGCACATTGTCTAGTGCTGAAGTACTTAGTGATGAGTGAGTTCACTGCTTTTAAAACAAAGTCATTTGTGATTAAATGCTAAGGCAAAAGAGTTAAATACTTCAGTATCATGGTTGTTTCTCACTGATGTTTTCAGACAAATCTGTGCTGGAGCAGTAAGACCACAAACTTGAGAACTTGTGCTGCAGAACAGCTGGGACCATATGGAGCTCTTTGTCTTGGGTAAGCCCTTCTTGTGCTGATACAGCAGCTCACTGACAACTTGTGAATGTGCAGTACCAAACACTGCTTTTTGCTTCTTAATTGGTTTCTTTCAACACCTCCTCAGTCAGTCTTGTATCTCTAGAGAACATAGACTGCCTGGCAAATGATGTTTTTTCAATGCTTTACCAACATGCTTCAGGCATAATCCCGTGATTTATAAAACAATCCTCTATTTAAAGTTGAGTGAGTGACCAAAATATAAAACAGGAAGCGTCTCAGTGATGCAAGCAGTTGACATGGAAACTTGCTCAGGCCAACAACTATTATTTTCCAGCAAATCTTTCAAAAATCATAAATATTTAGTGTCATGAACAGCAAATACTTGAGTGCTGCTCTTGAGAAAGGAAAGAAAAATGCCAGATGCTATGAAGAGTTTTTTGAGTATTTGGAGCTCAGTCCTCTGCTGGTGACATTGAAGGGGTTTTCTGCCACTAAAATCAACTTGATCTTTATGAATCCCTAGCACTGTTTTATTGAATGCATCTTCTGCTGTAATCATAAAAATACATAAAACCTTCAAATTGCAGTCTACAGCATGTTTTCTAAGGAAAATCAGAGATACCAATTTTTGTGGGATTTATGGCAAGCTAAACACTGTATATGTGTTTGAACCCTTCAGATGAAAAAGCAACAAGAAAATGCAAGTGTTGTAAAGACTCTGACTGTATCCATGCATCAGTTTTTACTATGAAGCTAAACATTGCAGAGTCAGCTATATGGTCCCTAGTCTGATAGGAGCTGAACATGCCTCTGTGTGCAGGCAATGACACTTACTTTTTGGCTATTCCCAAAGTGTGCTGATAAATAACAGTTTTCCCAGTTCTGTGTTCAAAGCACCCCAGTGAACTTTTCCACACAATGGAAGCAGTGACATCCAGCACATGTTTTGCCACATTTCTTAGCCATTTCAGAGTGCAATTTTTTAGTGTTGGCTGTAGCATAGAAGATCCCATGTTGTTGGATGAAGTGGGATGCAGAGCTACACCTGTTGATTGCCAATGTGAAGGGGGTGTAGGATGGATTCTTGCACCCTCTGTTTTTGAAGCTTTCTTGCTCCATCCTGCCTGCAGTCACAAACCCACTTCTGTTAGACCCCACTGAGACACTAGACAAAATTAAGTTTGTCTTGTAAAATACTGGCCTCACTTGAGCTCAGTTGTCTTACCTACTGGAACTCTTAACTCTTTAAATATTGGATGGTGGTGCTAATTTAATCCTAATTTTTCTCATTTTTCTTTTATTTCCCAACCAGCCGTATAAGACAATATTGACCAAACCACCCTTAGAATACGCGGCTTTGCTCAGTGTGCAGGGTTTGCACTGGCCCAGCTTCATTTTTCCACTATGCACTAGATACAAACAGGTAATTTTCCTATCAGGAGCACAGAACAAACACAGAAAGATGATCTACAGAAGCAGATCAAAGGTGGAAGATTAAATCAACTTTTAGTAGACTTGTGCTTCCTGGCAGAGAGAGACTGAGAATATTCCAGTTTGTTGCACTGAACAATCAATGAGAGAGAGAAAGAACACACATTTTGAAGGCAAAAAAAGTGCTGTGTGGCCACAAACTGAATCGTACGCATCTTATCAAGTTAATCTGGTTGTACTTTGAACTCTTTACAAAGTTGCAAGGGAAGATACTCAAATATGACAGCTCTCCATGAAAATGCCTTTGCAAATTAAGCATTATGAAATATTTGTTGTAGTTCTTACAAATTTTTAAACATACTTAGTGGTAACAGCAGGTATCATGGAAACCTCTGTCGCCTTATCATGGCCATTTCTAATAAAAAATGTTTCAAAGAAAGGCTTCACCTTTTCTAAGTCCCCCGCTCCCTCAGTAGCTCCCTGAGGAGCATTTCTTGAGTCACAGTGTTCCACTGTTTTTTCTTGACACGGCAGGCAGGGGTAAAGAGAAATGGGTATATCTCATTGCTGAAAGGTGCAGGTCTTGTGCATATTTCTTATATATCTTACATTCATAGCTGCATAGGTTACTCATTCAAAAGTTGGTTTCAGGATAAATCTGAAAAACAGAGAATGCTAACCCTACTTAGTTTTAACTGAAATTCAGTGAATATTAATTAAGACAGCCTGTTGGGGGTACTGCTATATTTTACAAGCTACTAAAATCAAAATAAGGTACTATCCAGTAAACAACTGCATTCTGGGAATTTCAGGATGTCTGATGATGTTTGTATCTTCATTACCCCTGGGATGGCATCACTCAATTAGATATAAAGCTGAGCTCATAAAAGGGAACATAAAAAGTTTTCCATATCATCCTTTATTGTGTGCTCACATCTGGGTCAGTACAGAATTAAAAACAAGATCATCGCGTCATTATTTTTGACAAAGGAAGCATATTGTGCACATATTATTCTGGTTATCTAATGGAAAAGGTTTGGAGGTGAAGGGTTGTTTTATTCCCCAGAGCCCATACAGCTGTCTCAGAATTTTAGCGATGTCAGATACAAAATCCAAAGCTTTGACTTATTCATATATTTGATATGAATAATGCTATCATCACACAAAAACTGATTAATATGAGCTTGAAAAAACTGTTAGCCCTCGTGTTTCATGGTGTAAATTGTGCCTTGGAAAGAAGGTGATTGGCCATTTTAAGATTTCTTGGACCTTTCTCTACAATTACATGAGAGTTTTGTCACCTCACGTATTATTCAAAAAGGTTTTTAGAGCTAAGCATTCTTTCTTACTGCTTCTTGGGTTGTTCTGTCAGATAGTATTATCCTGAAAGCAAAAGCTAACTGAAGGCTTACAGTCCATCATTCACACTCTACAAGCGTGACAGAAAGTTGAGATACAACCTCGCCAGTGATTCCAGAATGACTTGTGTAACCTTTGGCTCAAATAAAATGTTTTTCCCCTCCTCAATTGTGTAATAAATAAAGGATCAAGAAGTGAAGAAAAGCAAATAATGTTATCAGTGAGAGTAATGAAACCCTGAAACAACTTCTGAGACATCTGGTAGTTTATTTGTCATTAATTACAAATTGATGTCTGCCTATAGTCTTAAGTTCAGCTTTGGTCTGTTGAGCTCTGTTCAGGAATTACTGAACAAAATATAGTGGACTTAACAGGGCTGGAGTATTAGGGTGTGATTGGAACAGTATTTCCTATTTTTAAACTTTCTGAGGTAACGTGTACCCAAAGGAGGTTTATATATTAACAAAATTACCACAGGGGGTGTTTCATAATCAGTGAGAAGTAAACCACTAAAGGGCAAAATGGAAGGTAATTGGCACTGGAAGAAGGAGTCACCATAAATTGCATTTCACTCTAAAGCAGAAAAAAAAAATCTCATCCTCTCACCATCTGTATCAAGGTTAACTGTTTTCTCTTAACCTCTACAATCTATGATTCTATTTTTGTCAAGCACAAAAATAAATGCTGCAGCTTTATCATTTTTGTCAGTTACATATGAGCTTATTCTTTCTTTTAAAGTAAATATTAGGGCATAACATTGTTAGAAAACTTGACTTTGAAATAGTTCAGTCATCAGAAGAGATTCACAAATATTGCCTTAGAGGAAAGCCCCCAAGGAAGTAACTGGGACAGAAGCCAAAATCTTTACATTCTTCCCGGCATATTTGTTTACAGTCTTAATTTAATTAAATCTGATGGGATTCATGAATGATCCCAGTGCTTTTGTCTTCACTATCTCAGTCAAATAAGCCTCCACATACCAATAGTCCCAGTAGAAAGTGATTTTTGTAATTAATTTTCTAAAATAAGTATACTGAACTTACACACCATTTACTCTACTTCCTTATTGTCTAATGAAGTAAAAAATGCAATTTGAGTTGAAATGAGCTTGCCAGTCACTGTAACTATTTCTTTACTTGCTTTTCTCATAAAAGCTTTTAATTTGATTTATCTGTGTAAATTTTCCCATTTACTCTTTGGCTTCACCTTGCTAGTTTTCAGCACAAGGGGAACATAAAATAGCAACTGATCTGATGTACGTGGAACTGGCAGCACCAGTCCTTTTAGAGGTACTGAAGAGAGCTCTTTCTGTGTTTAATATTAGCCTTCAATGACTGAGTAGACCATGTAATATGAAATGATTTATGTGCACAAGCTGATAAAGTGTTACATGGATTTTCTTTAATTAAGCAGTTTGCTAATTTGTGTATTAATATTACATTAATTAAAAGAGGATTGCTGCCCACCAAGCCCCCTCATTGAATGCTAAGTTTGCTCATCTTTTTCCCAGCTCCTCTAATAAAGATGTATCTGGAACGTGCAGCACCCTTGGGAACGGCAAAAGACTGAATGAAGCAAGAGCTTTTTGCCACCAAGGTAAGCCATAGCTGGCAATTCAGCTTACTACAGGTGCCTGCCAAGACACCCCAGCACCTGAACTGAACTGAACATCCTGTTTATAGCTGTAACTACCGTAACTCCAGTCCTCCTCCACTCTTCTAGAAGCATTGTACTTTCTCTTTTACTGAGATGTGCACATGCATCCAGCCCACTGTAACTGACATTTAAATTAGAACTGTTTGCCCAGAGGTGAAGGAGAATCTCCATCCTTAGTGACTTTCACACTTGAAACAGACATGGCTCTGAGAAATGTGTTCTGACCTTGAAGCCAGATATAACATTAAGACTGGTCCTGCTTTGAGGGAGGGGGTTGGACCAGAGACATCAACTGCTCCTTTCCAACTGAAGTTACGCAATGATTCTCTAACCGTGGCACTTCTGTATTTGTTCTGGACAGAGAGATTTTGCTTCTATGATATGAACCACCCTTGCTTTAAATAGTGTATTTTCTTCTGGGCAGTCACATCTCTCTTTGAAATACCTTACTTGTGTTCTGGAAGAATGGCCTTTTATGGATTTGAGAAGCGTGTGTTCGCTGCAAGCAATGCCGTGTGCTGTGTTTTAGAAAATATGCCACTGGCACAAAATTCACAGTTGATTGTATTTGCCAAATGTCAGATGAACTCTGTATCTGAATACTGAGGAGTTTTTTCCACTCTTACCAACTTTGCAGTTCCTGTGTTTTTAGTTATTAGTAGATGTAGCTTCTTTGTAGATGCTGTCTTCTAGGAAGTGTACAACAACAAACAGCTCTCTGCTCTCCCCTGCCCTTGTCCTCAGATGCCTTAGTTCATATTGGAACTATTTCCTTTTCCCTGAGCACATACATTTTTCATCCATCATTACAGCCAGTGAAAGAATTTTCTCCTCCCGCTTTCAGACTGATTTTGCGTATTCACAAGTGACAGTTATTAAATGTTTTGGATAAAAGCAAAGTATGTCCTGCTATTCTTAAGATGCTTCAAATGTTTCTTCAGAAATTATGTATTAATCTGCATATGGAGAAAGGTTGAAAATAATTTTTACGTTGGAATTAGTTGTGTGTGTGCATTCAACATAAAATAATCTGCTATAGCACAAGTACCCTGCTTTATAGCTGGTGAAGACAATCTATGATCATTATGGAAGCAATTTTTTTTTTTAATTGCCAGAGTTATTTCCAGAACTTCTCTTCTTGGAGATACTGCATTTTTCTTAATTTTTAGTTGTTAATGCTGAAGTACTCTGCAATAACTTTGTTTCTTCATTTAACATAATAATTAAACAATCAGAAGCATTATTAATGATGACATTTAAATAATTATAAGTAAATAAAGCATAATTATATTGTCAAAATATGCAAACATATTTTCTAGCTAATTTTTGCAGACATTTAGTAGTTATAAAGATTGTTTTAAAGGACTAAGAAATAAAATAGCTCCATGTGTATTATAGGGATTGAACTGCACTTTTCTGATGTTACTGTCTCTGAGGCAATGAGTTGCTATGAAAAATGCTTTGGCCACAGTCCTGTCACAATGTGATGAATGATTTAAATATATACAATGTTTCTGAAAGCATGCCTTTTTTTTCTATTTTATTTTTGCTGCTGAGATCTGACTAATATTTTGAATTGAATTTTACATCTGAAAACTTTCCTGTTCTGTAATTTCATGACTGCTGGAAGAAAAAGTTGTGAAGATAAAGTCTATAGAGAGGGCTTGTACTACACTCATCCCTTGGACTTTAGGGGAGGTTTATGGAAATCCTAGGTCTTCAGCTGTGTTGACAGAGCAGGGCTCTGCTGGGGAGAAGCTTAGTGAACAGCTATTATTTTATTAGCACTTTCTAGAACAGCACGAGCTCTCTCCTCACAGCGCGAGAAGCTGGCCTTATGGCTGCAGGATACTTTACATTCAGTTTAGTGCTGCCTATATCCTATATTTACATACAAGGAAAGCTTTAGCTGATCCAAGGCCAGGCTGGATGGGGCTTTGAGCAACCTGGTCTAGTGGGAGGTGTCCGTGCCCATGGCAAGGGGATTGGAACTCGATGATCTTTAAGGTCCCTTCCAACTCTAACCATTCTATGATTCTATGCCTGCTTTCTGAAGTTACATGAGGCAAAGTTGAAGCTGGGATGGGGACCTCCCTTTTTTTCCAGCCTGATTTGTCTGTCACCCTTATTCAAAGTTTAAGATACGGGTTTACAGAACACAAAAGGAAGAATCAAAAATGCTGGCAGTTAAATTAAGCAGCGGAACATCTCATGTTTATTTTTAGATTAAAAAAGTGGATTTTGTTTTCCATATGCTGAGGTTTTGCTGTCAGGACCCAGCTGGTAATGTGCATGTTTTCGAAAACTTTGTGAACAAGCAAATGTTAGCTGTGCTTAGATGGACCTTTAGCTTAGCTTCTGACCCTTTCATGGCTATTTTTGGCAGGAAAGTTCCATAGAATAATAAGCAGTGGGACTGAAACATAGAGAAGAGCTGTGCTCTGTCTTTATGAAAGCTCTCTCGGAAGTCTTTTTCAAAAGGAGGCCTTTCTCTCCTCAGGATACACTTCACTGTCTGTCACCTCCTATAGGCAGAACCAAGAGGCAGCTCTACTGCACCTGTGAACCTCTGCCTCACAAAGCCAGTGAGCTTCAACATTTCCTTAGCTTCTTTCATGAGTGACACCAGACAGATTCAGAAGGCAATGACGTGCTACTTTTCAACATCCCAGAACTCTGGTGCCTCTGAGCCAAAGCATATATTTGCTCAGAATCACAGATGCCTCCTATCTTTATTGAATAGCTATTTCAGACCAAAATGAAGACTATAGTCCCAGAAGGCCTTGAAAGAAGTTTTATGAAATGTTAGATAGGAATAGCATAGTACAGTGAAATGTGAATGCACACAGCTGAGTTTTGGCCTGCTTAATTTTCTCTCTGGGAGAATGATGTCTGTACACAAACGCTGTGTGTTGGAGTGCTCGCCGGCTACAAATGTTCCCCTTAAGAAGAATCAATCATGAGCTTCCTGTATGGGGAAGATGTTGGACATAAGGTTTGTGGTGGAACTTAGCTCTTCTGGCTTGAAATACCTTTCATGTGTATGTCAGCTCTGAGCTCTTTGTTCAGATCACCCTCTCTGGCAGTACAGCACCTTTAGGGGATGATTCCTCTCCTTCTAAAGTGGAAGTCTAAAATATTGAATGAATTGCCCATTAGGAATGGCAGTTTCTCCCCTCTGATACTGAAAGTAGTCTAGGAAACTAACTCAGAAGTTGACATGAGTTTGTTAACTTCTAAATATGGACCAGATGGATGGATTTTCAGTGTGGAGATGTGCCAGCTGTTACTGGCAGAACTAAAGACACACAGGAATTAAACTTTCCTTTAAATTTAGATCTTTGTTATATGCCTGTGGACTATATATTTGAAAAATCACCTTAGAAAAAGCATTGTGGTATATGGAGATGAAATGTTCCTAACCTGTCTGAAAAAAAAATAAATTCCAGTATATGTTTTTGTGATATATTCCCATCATTATCAAATGTATTTAGTCTCTATCACATCTTGTTTTTAGAGGTTAAGAGATATCCTAGACATACTATATTTCAGTGAGAAACAGATGCCATGTTAGTTGTACTGTGTTCTTTTTTTAACCTGAAAATTTCTGAATTGCAGGGTTTTTTAAAATTTAAAAAAAAAAAAGTAACTCTTCTATTACTGTTCCTCTTTAATACTGTTTCCTGTTTCCTTCCTGTGTTATTAGTATGGAAAACTTTTCCTTTTCACTCTTTCAAAACAAAAGACATTTGTAGACTGGCTAACAGCCTTTCTCTTTCTCAACTATTGAGAAATGCTCATCTAGTAGCTAAGAATGTGATTAGAGGAAATTCTGGATAAAATTGCAAGTTTAAGTTCTGAGACCTTAAGTTCTCCCTATTTTATCTGGTCCAGCACAGTGCAAATATCACTCATTAATGACATAGCTTTGAATTTCTGCACTGTTTCCATCATTTTATATCTTGGGATTTAATCACATTTATATTGTAATTTTATTGAAAAAGGCTGATGTCCAGATCTTCTTAAAAGAATGAAGGTGATAAATATTTCTCCCCATTTGTTGTATCTATTTCTGACGCATCCCTGGGAGAGGTGAAAAGGAAGTAGTATAAACCATCCAGATAAATTTTTAATACATATTTTTATGATTCTGCAATAGTAACTATATAATGAGGCTTGTGAAATAGTGTCTGTTACATTCCCAGCCTATAATTCCCCAATGCCACAGGTTTGTGCAGTTTTGCCACTTTGAAAGTTATTTAAATTCAGGTCATGCTATTTATTAAGCAGTATCCAGATCCACAAAATGGTTTGTGGATATCAGCAGAGTAACTTCTGATTCGGGTGCTATTGAAATGATTAAGCAAGGTTTCATACTGCCAACTACTCACAGTAACTTCACTAGAAAAAAAAAGAAAGGAACAAAGCAGTGAACTTTCCTGTGTAATTTCCACTTGTTGGCTATTCTATAGTACCAACATTTCTACTAACAGCAGTTTTACAGATTCTGAAATTGAAATCTTGAATCTGATCTTCAGTCTCTACTGAAAGGAGATCCGGAGCCCCGTTGCAGGTTTTTCTGCATACACCTGTGTGAAGGACAGATATTTAGGGAGTGATGTAGCATAGAGATTGATGCACAGATTCTTGTGCTTTTCACTTTGAGTAGGAGAGCTTTCCATGGAGGGCATTTGTTTTGCCTTTCCCATCCCGCACATCTGGGACATGGTAATGATCACCAGCACCCAAGCCATAGCACTCCACAAATGATATAGTGATTTTCTGTAAACTTCAGTTCCAATACTTTATTTCCCATGGCATAAGCAAGATTGGAGGTTCTCCCAGGATGTTCTCTGCAAACTATATCCCAGTAATTACTGCCTCAAGTGGTCTGAAGGCAACCTAACTTGCTGAAGAATGGGCTGTGTGCAGTGGATCTCCAAACAGAAATGTTCATCTTTCTCAAGGGTGAAGCTCGAGTTAGGCAACATGGCTTTATCATGTGGTTTGCAGCTGTTGATTTATTCTAAGTAGGGATTTAGAGTGAATAATCCTCTCTATTTGCCCACTGCCAAATCATATTGGTATGAGAGCTGGGGAAGGGAACAAGAAAATTGCTGGACCCTTATTTTGTTCTATTCTTGCTCTTACCCGCTTTTCATTTGTTGATCTCCAAGCAATTAATGAAATATGCCAGTAATACCGCCTCAACTTCCATGTGTCCCAGTGGCAAAACAGTGGTATGAGTAGATGCAAAACACAGAATCTCTGAGTGCTGGGCAACTACCCTGTCTATGACAGTATTTTGAGGTCTTATAAGTCAGCAGTTTTTCTATTTTCTCAGCATTTGGTAGTACATATAGACTATTTTTGGCTTGTTTGTTTTAAATACAGATGTCACTTTAAATTAGAGTAAGAGTAAATAAGAGCAAGGAAGTAGAATTCCCATATAAAAGAAAAAATAAACAAAAAGGCATTGTTTTATCTTTAACACTGTTTGTTTCTTCTCTCTTTCCTCTCTCCTGAACTTAAAATATCCAGCTATAATTAAATATCCTCCTTTTAAAGTAGGGAACTATATTCACACAATTGGAGAGGCCAAGAGGCAAAGCCAGGATGGGAGAACATAGCTTTCTTCAAGTCCTGTGGTGGGAACAGAAATTGCCTTTGCTCCAATCTCTTCAGACAGTTTCCCAGCAGGATACTGATCCATTTGTACACTCTGGTGCACAACTAGAGCCTATATGCTAAATTAATTTACTGTATTCTGTAAATTTAATTTAAAAAGCACACATAAGCAATTAAAGTCTTCACATTCTTAGACCTTCTTTTATGACCTGTGTCCACTGTCCACCTCCTTCTTGGTTTTCCCTAAATGCCCCCCTCTTTTCTCTCCCTGCTGTTTCATAAAGAGGAAGGGTTAAATGAGTATCTCCTGTGACTCTTGTGCATCAAGAATTCTGACATGGCTGGTGCCTTTCTCCCTGTGCAAGAAGGGGATGGTTTCTGCAGAGACCTCTTCTCCCTCCTGCCTTGTGGTGGGCACCCCAGAACTCCTCCTTTGGCTGCCACCCTGCAAAGGGAGGATTTCCCTGCTGTGGTCACTGCTGCTTTCTGACAGGGGAGGGAGAGTGTAGCCCTCACGCAGCAGATCTTCACCATTTGATCTGTTGAAGGATGAAGACTCTTGTAGTGGGATCTCCATCCAGGCTGATGCTTCAGGTCTGTTATCTGTATGTCAGTCTCTCTCAAGAACTTGGTAAACATCCTGGTGAGAAGCAGATTACCTTTTAGAAATGTATAGTCTAGATACCACTCTGTTTTCTTTCCTTGGAGGTTTTTTATAGGAAGAAGTTGAGAAACATTCCTTTTTGGCAAACTTTAGGAAATTCTGGCTCCAGGTTCTGAGGCAGACCCAGGAGTCCTGTTAATACTTGGTTGTACAGCCTTTGGTTGAGAAAGTATCCTAATTTCAGAGCGCACAAAGACAATGTAACCATTAATAAAATAAATAAATGCATATATTCTTGGGGCGCTCAGCAGTATAGTATAGCAGTCCTAAAACAATACAAGCACCAGTCTGAAAATGAAAACCTGCTGCCATTTTTATTAATTCTGAATCTTAAGTATTTTTCTTTTTTAATTGTATCTACAAAAAGCTGGTAATTTGAGGGCAGTAACATCAATTAACAGTTTAGTTGGAGTTGCAAAGATTGTCTAATTGGAAAGGCTACAGTCCAATGATATGCAAAGTAATAATTTCAATTTCAAATTAATGTTAACCAGTGGAAAGTTGCATGTAAGATTTATTTTTCAGCTTGACAAAATCTCTAAATACAAAATGTATACATATCTCTCTGATGGAAGAGGAAAATGAAGAGCCAGATCATTATGCTGGTGTAGAAATCAGAGTAATTGCAGTAAAATTAGAGTTACTGCTCATTTACAACGTGTAGCTCAGAACAGCCTTTGCCCTGAAGTGCTTTTTTCCTTGGCCATTTATCATCTCCTTTGAAGACATTAGATGGAATTTGGAGTGGGCTGAAGTGGTAGTTCAAAAAGCATATGGTATGGCAACAAGATAAAATTGCAGGAGCATGATGTGGAGACCTGCATGAATCAGTCTTGCTTATAAGAACTATATATACAGAGAAATCTCCTTCCAAGGAGATTCCTGTGGGGACCATACAAAGTACTTAACATATTGTCTGAAAATAAATCCTGCCACTCTAACCTGCAGAAAGAAAGAGGCTTTCTTTCAAGTTCATTGAGCCAAAATAATTCTGCAGATTCCAACGGAGTGAGCCAGATGGTTTTCCTCTGGTTGATGTACTTCATTTTTCTAGGTACTGGTTGATATTCCAGATTCCTGTGTTTATTATATAATAATAATAAGCTGAAGGACACTGAATACAGCAGACTGGTAAGAGAAACAAGATTCAAAAGTGGCTTCCCCTCTGGGAAACAGTCCTCCCACCATACTGGAAAACTGACCTGCAGTTGGAGGTAGAAGGTGGTCTCAGCTGGTATCCTACAGTGACCATACCCACAGCAGTGCTATATACACTAGAGGTTTTGTTAACACCTTAAACCCTACTTGGAAAAAGTACTGAGTGAAAGCTCATATTTGTGTTTCCCCGCTGTTGTGATGGGGCTGGCTACACAAAAAGGAGTGGTGAGATCAGTTCTTCAGTCAACTGGGAAATTTTAGGAGATAACTGAATGAATACAAAACTTTCTCAAACACTGGCAAATGTTTTCATTTCTTCGCAGGAAATTGCTTTTAATGACGTGATATTTTATCAGGAAAACGTGTGATTTTGGTTGTCTTTGGGCATGTGTATTACATTTGTAGATGAAATCATAGTCCAATAACAATAATAGTTAAGTTGATCTCAAGGAAGGATATGTGATTTCAGAGCATTGACAAAGAGTAGTCAAAACCCTCAATATGTCCCACTGAGAGATGGGAGAAACAAGCAAAGACTGTAAAAAATGTGTCCATTTTCGCACTCTGTGATGGAGCCAGGAACAGCCTGATTCTTTCAGCTGTGTTTAAAGCAGATCGTTATCTGCACATTTGGCCTGGGAGGCAGCAGAGCACTCCCTGAAGCACAGACCTGGTAGAAGTGCTTGAAATTGCCCTAAGTATTGCTTTGGTCTGTGTGGGTTGGAAGAGTAAACCACTAACCACCTGGGGAAAATATGAAGAGAAGCAGAGGGGGTGTTGCAGTTCTGTGCTTTCCACTCTATGGGGATTGTTTTGGTCTTTCTCCTCAAGCTTGCACCACTTGTCTGCTCTTGGCTGAACATCTATTCATCATTTTATTACTCTGTGAAATCAATGAATTGCAAGATAAAGCCTTATGAGCTTTAAATGGTCCAAAATTAGTATGTGTAGCGGTCAGAGGCCAATCAATCAATTGACAAAAATTAATCTGTCTTGTAAAGAGCCACTCTGAAGATCATTTTCTTGTGTGAGCTGAGCCACAGTATTGACTGAGCTGTGGGAACAGATGATGGAGCTAAAATTCTGCAAATTAAATGATTTAAATTAGGACTGCAAGTATTAAATCAATGCTAGGCGGAACAAGAGGTGATGTGTTCTATTGTTTATCCTAAAATTCAATCTGGACAGCTGTTGAGCAGTGCTGTTTTTCATAGATTTGTAGGTTTTTGGGCCAGCATTCTGTCCTGTTCCAGTCTTTGTATTGCTTTTTATTCACTAATTTGGAACTGAATTGTAATCAATATGGTTAGGGATAGAGAGCTTCAAGGATTTTTCAACAGGTGAAAGAGAAAGAAGAGGTGATTTGGGTTGTATGATTCAGTCCATAAAAAAATAGCCAAAGTTAGTACCTCTTTTGGGAACATCAGCGGATCATCACTCAAGGATCTTGAAGGAGTTTTCATTAGCGTGAGCTCGCAGAGCAAGATAAGGCATTTTATTCACTCAGGGTGCATATGTGCCCTTGAGTACTGGTGCGCCACGTATAGCTTTTGAAGGACACACAAGGATTTGGTTTTCACTGTGATTGATCTAAATCTTTAAATGTATTCTAAAAATTAGTGTGAGGGGGGAACAGGTAGTATGGTAACAGAGGTGTCTTCCAGCTTTGCTTATTTTCCAGGTGCAAAAGAGCAGTTTTCAGCATCTGGAAGCAATAGTTGGAATGACAATTGAAAAAAACCCATTACGTTACTTGACTCTCCTTCACAGCTGTAAGGCTGTCACCAAATATATCTGCTTCCCCACCTAATGTCGTATTTGCATTCATGTTTACTATGAAATAATTCAGTTGATGAAAAATATTTTTTCCTGGACTGAGAAACAGGGTTGTACTCACACAGAGGTTTGATCAGAGTTTATGGTTGGTCACGCTGAATGTTCAGATTGCTCTTAATGGAGTTTCTGTTTCATAATAGTATTTGTGACTTTTCTACTCTTTTCCAATAACAACTGTTGCTCTTGTATTTGAAGTTATGCTACAAAAAAGCATCAGAACATCTGGAAAACAATGGCTGGAGAGTTGTTGGTCAGGCAGTGAGCCATGGAGGTGGTTTGGGGAGACAACTTGTAGGGGAGTGTGTTCAGACAGCCTCCGAGTCCATGGTGAGGGTTTGGGGTCCTTTGGTCCATGAAGGGCACTATGATTTTTCTTGTAGATGGTATTCCTAGCCCTCAATAAAACAGCACACAAGAAAAACAAGCTAGTTAATTGCCAAAGTACTGTGAGGAATATTGATCACTCTTGATCTTCTCTTCCATGTTTTTCTCTGAGGTACTGTGTTCTTGGCTGAGCGGCCTCCTGATTTCCCCCTGTGCCCTGGTTCTGAATTGTTCACTAGGATCTCATGAAAACACATGAGTGAAAAAAGGCTATGGATAATACAGAGCCTATATTTTCACCCATACTTCTCTCCTAAATAGATTCTTGTTTTTCCAGCAGCTGGAAGTCACCTGTCTTCTTGAAAGAGCCGCATTTAATTTTGCAGATAACACTGGATTTTTTCAGCTGCAAAGACATTTTCTAAATATATCCCAGAGATAGGATATTGTTTCATCTCTCTTATCTGTCCTCTTAAGAGGGTACAAAGTAGCTCAGTTGAAGAGCAGCAATTTAAAAAATGAAAGCTGTTATGTGTGCGATTTATATGTATATATATTTATATGTGCACTATGGTTCACTTCAGTCTAGGTAAACATATATACTGTGGTCATTTTCTGGTACTAACTGTAGATGCTGGAGTGATTTTGGGTGAAATTCTTTGCTGAATCTTGCTATTGCTATCATAACAGTAACTTTAAACCACATGAAAGATTTTAAGTTCAATAAAAAATTCCAGACTCTCCCTTCAGGGCCACGTATCGTGTTTACAGCTGCACCGTTGCAACCATCGCTGTAATTCAGGTACTACATTTTCAAGTGTTACTGAAAAACACATCTAATTTTATGACATTTAATTTCAGAGCATTAATGAAAAGGCTCATATAATACAAATTCATTTGCAAGCAAGGACAATTAGCCCAGAAGTAGCAGCTAGATGAGGAAAGCTGTGGACTGAGAGCAGAAAGAGCTGTTATGTTTATTACAATGCCAAATAAACCATCTACAGCAAGAACTAATTACCTGATTATTTTCAGTATCTGCTCTTCAATTCAGAGTGAATATGCATCTTTAAAGAAAAAAAAAGATGTTATTTATCTCGATGCTTTAGGTTTTTTTTCAGGTAGAGGTAAGATAAGATAACATGTACAGATTTTATTCTTAGTCATTACACTGAAGTCCATTGCTGAGAGCCCAGCCAGCTTTCACCCTGATTTACTGGGGGTGGGTGTAGGTTTACCTGTACTCTGCAACCAGTTACATTTTTGTAACACATTTAATATAGTATTAAAACTTTATGATTTCAAGCATGAGATGTAAGAGACCATGGGAGTGGACTAGGATAATGCTCCCGATGTGGAGCTGCAATGCAAGCGTAGCAATAGAATTGCTGGTAGTGTAACAATAAACTCTGTCTTTGTAAAGGAAGATTGGTCACTCAGACCAATACACTGGGTCAATCCAACAAAAATAAGCCCATTCAGCTCCTTTTATTGGTTGGTCCCATCTCTTTTTATTGCCAGTGAGTTTCTTATACGTATGAATGTTTGCAAAAAGCAAACCTGACACGAGTATTATTAAAGTTCTGAATTATGAGAGCATAGGCACCCAGATGAGCTCTTTTTATTTTGTATGCAGTATGTTATGTATAAATTACCCAGGAAAAGTAAAAAACATTCATGTTCAAACAGCTTGGGGAAGTCAGTCAGGCAACACAGACAGTACGGGGGCACGGGATTTAGCTGCCCAGTGTGAGGTTGCATTTCAGAGCTCTGAGGACCTGATGAGGGGTGTGCTGGGAATGCCCATCTCGGAAGGTCATCTCCTGACACAGAAACTGCTCAGCACATGGAGGGGTGCTCTAAGTGGAAGCCTCTGAACCCCAGGTACCTTGGATTGTGATCACAGGGAATGTTGAGGAAGCTTCCTCATGAAGCAATGAATCATGAGGAGACTCGGATGGAGAAAATTGATACAGATCAGTTGTTAATCTCTATGGTGATCTGCAGGTGGAAATTGCTATGCTATTGCTAAGAATTGCTGTAGGAACTATAAAAGCTTCATGCCTTGCAATCAAAGCAAGTTTTCTTCTGGAGAATTTCTAGGTAACATGTTGCTTATGCGCCAAGTCCATTTATTTCTTAAAGTGGTGCAACAAAAAAGAAAAGCTATGGTGGAAGCACCAAGTAATTATTCTTATTCTGAGCTCTGAGGTCAAATATAGAAAAATTGAGAGACCCCAAGAAGTGTATGTTCCTGACAGAAATTTGCAAAATAAATAAGAACTGGTTTGCATTTGTTTGAACAGGTGTATTACTTGGGGATCTTTTTGATGTTATTCCTTTTATGCACATAGGATACATATACTTCGAGAGTTTCTATTTTATACTAAACAAAGATAGCATGAAGCAACTTTTAACCGGTTTTAAACTATTTACTCTGCTTAGTTTATCTTAATTTTTATTTGGTGATATTCATGATAAAAATAGAAAACTGACAAAAGGCAGGAATAATAGAAAACTTAAATATTCAGTTTTATAGATATTTTTGTGCCTGGAGTACTACAGAAATGAATATATAAAATACAAAATAGAATGTGAATTTCAAAAGACACTCCCCAATATCAGTACTGAATGCAGGATTTAATCAGCGTAACCGTAAAACAGTTCACCAGATGCCACTCCGTGCTAGCTGTGCTTTAATAGTCAAGGTTATAACTGGTCAAATTTTAAATTTTTTATTCTTTTATTGGTGGAAAAGAAAGCTGTTCTCTACTTTGAAAAATAAGCAAATAAAATTTACTAACTAGAGGGATGGTTTTGATTTCCTAGCTTGGAAATAATCCTGGATTTATGAGAACTAATAGTGACTAATCTTACCTAGTACAAAAAACGACAAGTCCTTATAGACTTTTTACCCCATTTTTTTATGCATAAATGTTACAAGATTTAATACGTGAGAAGACCCTGTGTGTGAAATGGGAGTACAGACCATAAGTATGGTTAATTTCATATTGAGGAAAACCTGCAAATATATTAATCTTCAGAAAAATAAGATTAACAGAGGAATTTATGTTAACAAGCTGCATGTCAGAGCGTTGCCTGGAGCTATTGCAGTGAAACATCGTTGTTACTCAATAGCACTGTGTGGGTGGAGAGCTACGAGCTGAAGGACCTGTTGATTATTGATTATGCATTTCACTCAAACATAAAAAAATTTGCTTTCCTCCAGAGTGGGGTAATTACACTTTATACGTTATGATGAGGCTTTTCCTTTAGAGTTACATTTCCATGGGCCTCCGTTCAGTGCTGCGGTGCTGTTGCTCGGAGAGCAGTGAGGAGACTGTTGTCTCAGAAGTTGTTTCCTGCTTCAGTGAGACGCAACCGAACGGCACTGAAAGCTGTAAACAATATCCATCAGCAACTCCCCTTTCAGGCCCCAGCTTTCCATCGGTCCTGCCCTCAGTCTGACAGCTCTCTCTTGCTACGTCAATAGAAAGAGATAAAACTCTCGGGGTTAGCAGCTTTGCAAGGAGTAAAGCCAGGCCAAATGTGTAAATGGATGCACATGGGACAGGGAGCCTTCTCTCTTCAAGGAGGGTTAATGTTGTTTTAACCCAACAGAAATACAGGGAATAGCTGTGCAGTTCAGGTTCAGTACGATCTTCTGAAGTTACTGTAGGTCTTCTCATAAAGATTCACTCTCTTATTCCTCAGGCCACAAACCTGCTGAAGATCTGACAGGAAAAGCTAAGAGCAGCAGTGATTTGGGCCACGCTCTGTTTGCACTGTGAAGGAGAGCCCTGAGGGTCACTCATGTTTTGAAAGAGCCAGACTAAGATTTTAGCATTCCGAGTAAGTGCAATTTTGATCATAGCACAGGGCTGCCAGGGCTGCCAAATGAGTAGTCTGTGCATCTTTGTCAGCACAGTTTAGACGGATAGCAAAATACAACAGCATGCTTGAATTTTGCTAAAAAAAAAAAAAAAAAAA
>VZRU01017843.1:201139-255120 GCA_013398155.1 Pedionomus torquatus | reverse complement strand
ATCCTTCTGTGGAATTGTCTATGTTATCAAAGGAATCCACCGTTCTGATAAATAATTTACTTTTCCAGTTTTTATTAGTAAAAAGGGAAGATTTTAAATGGAACAGTAAGAAACAGACAACTGTAATTTTCACAGACCAGTTTTCTGCTGTATTCTAACTTTCATTTTCTGCTAAATATTTCTTCTACAGGGTTTTTTCACCCTGTTTTAAGTTGGATCAGTAAGGAGTTCTTGTACACTGAGATTTTCAACAGAGTGTTTAGATGTTAGGCTCTTAAACAGAAAGCAAATAGTCCTTTAAAATCCCAGGCTTGTTTGTTTTTAGCATGCAATAAGGAAATCTAATATATTTACTGCTGATGTGGATGGGGAGAAGCTAGCAGCCAGTGGGAAGGACAATTGTCAGACCGAGAATTTATGAACATGAAAAGACTAGACACATGCAGTGAAAGCCAGGGGACCTACAGAAATATCTGGCCAGGTTCATATGAGACAACTAAGTGCAAGATTAACTAATAACTGTCAAGGGCCATTCCAGCTTTGCAAGATTTTCAATATGGGAGTTTCTTAGTCAAATAATTTGCTAGTATTTGCATCTAGATCTCCTTTCTTAGCTTCTAAAAAAGGGGTGTGGGTGTTTGTTTTGTATTCCTCCATAGTTACAGGCATAGCGTGCATAGAGAGGATGAACTCAATTACTTTCCTTTCTTGTGTTTCTCAAACAGAAGAGCTTCTGAGAATCTGTCAAGCACACCCGTGTGTGTACAACCTAAGTGAAGAATTGCATAAGAGAAATAACTAAAGGGAATGGGATACATTAAAAAGTAAAGGGGGTGAAACAGCAGCATGTTCCAGTGGACTGAATTCAGAGAGTGAGAAGGCTGAAATGCTGGGCAGGTGATATCATGATCCCATGGGAGCTGGTAGCCAAAATCCCATCAATGCCTTTTTGGTCTAAAATTTTCTCTCTTCTCTTCCAAGCTGTCCTCTTCCCTTGCTTTTCCGGTGCAGGTAGCCCCTACTGAGATAACTTGGAAGCTAAGTTACCATGTTCATGTGCAGATCTGTATGGTCTTATGTTCAGAATATGACAGTCAGTTTTCTGACTGCCACCTCATATTTGTCATATATCCCCCTCCAGGACCATACAGTTGGTACCTGGGCCACTGAATCCTGTACCCAGGCAGTGTGGTGGTGTAAGCACTGTGGTCCCTACCTGTCTCATGTACTGACGTGCTGAAACATCCACACCATGCGATCCCAACTGCTGGTGCCTGTCTATCACATCACCCTGCTCCATCCTATACATCAGGATGCCAATGGTTTAAAGATAACATGAAGATGATAATAAGGAAAGCATAAAAGATGCTGGAAACCTTAAAAGCCAATTGTCATGGGACTTTGTAAGCTCTTTACTAAGAGAGCCAACTTTCATATGCATCTTAGAGCTATTGACTAGGAGCACCATGATCCATAACAACCCCAAGTGATTACAGAAGAATCAGTGTCTGTAAAATAGTTTGATCTCAGTCCATTGGCTCTATCAAAGGAATTAGTAAAAACTTGCTGGGTATGTTTCTGTTTCTACTATTTGTGGTTCTGATTAATGATTAATAACACAGACGTTTCGGCAGAGTATCTGTGAAAACCTTCCCGACAATAGGAGACTTAAGAAATTATCTGCCAGACTAAGTGCTAGAACTTTGTAATTTATGATATCTTTATCTCATTTTGGATAGAATGGTAGTAAATATAATGTAGGAAAAGTCTTGCAAGGGCAAGAGTCTAGATTAATTGACGTAAAGGAGAGGAACTCATTGGCTTTAGAGTTCTTTCCAACTCTCATTTCTGTCACTGAGGAGAGTGACAGATAATGCTTCATGAAAACTGCATTTTTATTGTCTTTAGTGATTAAATGTTTCTGTTCTTCAACTAAATTCTTATATTCAGTGGATATCCTTAGCTGTATGGTAGCAAAACATCTATAAGTAATAGAAAACATATAACTACTTTGACTTCTGTGTTGAATGGAAAACAGAGGGTAAATTCTTTAAGTCATGGCTGTTAATCTTGTGAAACGAATCATAAGGGTAAGGCAATGTCTAATATGTGGGATATTCTGTTCAATTACTGTAATCAAGCCCCTTTCACTGTTGATCAGAAGAGGAATGCAATAATTTAGAAACCTAACTTGCCTTTTTTTTTTTTTTTTGACAAACGATTGTGGAATTCTCCTAATATTTGGGCTATGTCTATACAGATAGGTAGGCAGCTATATATTGCTAAGGCTTGACATGTGAACTAGGTTACGTGCTTCGCCTACCCAAATGGCTTTGCTGTGAGATGTCTCAAACCCTGAGTACCTGCGTCTACTTTATATCTCTTAAAAATTGTGTGATGCTCGTTTTTCAGAGCTTATGCCTTTGAAAGTAGACTTCTATGAATTGCTTTCTGATGCAATTCTGCCTGTCCTTATATTTTGTCAGCCCAAACTACTGACAGCTGTTATCAGCACCATCATGAGAAAATTGTGAGTTAGCCAAAAAGGGATAGAGACAGAAAAGGCTGCTAGAGGATCAGCACTGATTCAGACTTGGAGACACGCTTGACGCGTGACAGAGTGGAAGAGATGTGTCACATGCTGCTGGCTACTCAGAGTAAGAAAAATGGTCCGACACAGTCCGGTTGTAGCCTTCTCCAACCACAGCATGAGCAATACTGGCTCCAGAGTGTCCTCACAAGTTAACTGGCCTGTGTGCCAGAAGCTTGTTTCCATGTTTTGCTATCAGGGACTACAGTTCCTGCATAGAAGTGGCTTTCTTTTTTATGACCATGCCCCAGGTATGGTAAAGATCAGGAAAGCTATTGATAAGTGATCATATTTTTTGTAGAAATGATAAACTCAGCTCACCCAGATTGATGTTGAACTTCTCTGCAGAGAGTCCAGAAATATACTGCAGCTTTACTACTCGACATTGCAGTCTGCTACTGACAATTCTGCCAAAAGAGCCTGTCTTAGCACAGGTCTTGCAGTAGAGATCAGCACAGACAGCACATGATTTTGGTGACCTCCCACTTCAGCAAATGTTGCTCAGCCAAAAGGTCCAAGTAACTCATAACTAATTAATCATTGCATTCAGAAGAACATATTTATTAGGCTTTAATGCATTAACACAGTGTTTATGTGGAAAATAAAAGACTATTAGGAAGCAAAACGTTTTATATCTTAATCTCCTGGGAACTGTGTTACTGCATAATGTTAGTAAGAATTGCTAAGGCAATAAGCAAAACAGATGCTTAGTATTTGGCTAAAAGCTCATTTTTTTTCCTTCTTGCTGCCTTTCATTAACACACAAGTGAGTGGGTTTCTGAGATTAGAGAGGTAGAAGTGAGTGGGAACAAGTGTATACATGAGCCTCTGATATGGTGTCTGCCTATAAGGAAAGCTGCTCATTCTGTTCTAGAAGGTCTCTGCTTTTTCGTTGAAGCAGACCTGAAATTGGCTTTTCAATCCATATTTACACATGTAAGTACAGATTTGTCAACCTAATTTTATGAAAGTTTTTAGGTTTTGCTTAGAAAGTATGTAGGTCAAAATTTTCAATGGTAGGAACCTACATATAAATTGTTTTTAAAAAATAAATAAATTTGGATTAATTCTTTTGTCCAATAGATGGAGCCAAATATTTGGTCTTTTAGCCAATTAGTGTTTTCAAAAGATTTTGCCAGATTAATCCAGATTGTTCTGGAATTACTCCTCCCACTACCAAAATTTGAGGTGAAACATCTGTCATTTGTGAAAAAAAATCCGCAACACCATGCCAAAGTTGGTTAGGAATCTGGAAAATTAGATTTGGATGTGCTAATTTGTTCTTTTTTTTTGTAGTGATAACAGTGACTAGGACTGAGCAGGACAGTAGGGACACTAATGGTACTGTAATTTTGATAAAACACTAGCATTAATATCGCTTCCTTGTTGGAAAAAGTTCTCAGGTCTTTTTCCTCTGTAGTTTGTAGCAAAAGCAATGCTGAGGTTTGTCCTTTGGCTGGAACAGACATTTACTTTTGACTCCAAATTCTGAGTCATCAAGGATCTGCCTTGAATTAGACAAACTGAGATTGGAGAAGTTCTGTGTAACTTCACACACAGTGCTGCCTTCCTCCTAGTTTTCCCACCCTCTAATTAGCTGTAGTCAGTGGGCCCAATTACGCTTCTGCTTATCTGTGTAGCACAACCGAATGCAGAAGCCAGTGTGTGCAGCGGGGCGAGGAGAGAGAACTGGAGAACTGCAGTTGGCTTTGTCCCTTCATCCTACTCTGCAGTGCTCAAGTTTTGTGGAGGTTAAAGCTGTGTTTATACGCCAGCACCAGTTCTGTGGCAATGCCGTTGCTTGTATTTGGTGTTGAACTGCAGTACAGAATTTGGATCAGATACAGCAGGACTGCAAAAGCTGTAGGCAATTAACAAACCTTGGCAGGTTGGTCATTTTGGGCAAGTAGGTTTGCAGTTTCAGTGCCATCAGGTAGCCCAGGCATATTATTTTTGCTGGAGAGCATACTTACGACATTCTCTAGATGAGCGGATGGAAAAGCAAAAAGGAGAGATGAGGCTTTCAGTCAGTTTTGGCAGTTTTAATGGGGACAGGATCAGGGAGTACAAAGCAACATAACCAATTCACCCTAGAGAAATAGTCTTCAATGTTTTGCTCCAGTAATTAAGATTATTTTATTTATATCTGTTAAAAGTAACTTGAAAGAATGAAGTCAAATAAAAGATTAGGTGTACACACCTGGCATTGACATGGGCCACAACCAGAACTAAGCAGGGAAATGTTCTGCTGTTCTTTCCTTTTGTAACTGCCCTTACCCCTTAGGCTGTACATAGAACTAGGATATATGGAAACACATGCTGGAGCAGCTTCTGTGAACTACAGTTCTTGTCATGCTTTTGAAACACACTAGTAATGGTGGTAGAAATGAATTTGTAATACATTTCATAAAGTAGAAGGTTTCTAAAACAGACTTTCCTAGTGCATTTGTAGTTTGTGCTTTGGTTTGGGATTTTCTATTTTAGTTTTCTGGCTCTAGGAAAGAAGAAAAGAATATTCAGGAATCAGTTCTGTTCAAACAAATACAGCACATAAAACAATTGTTCCCCCTCGCTAGACCTCATTAAGTCTTACCTAAGGACTGTGTTGTAGTGACAAAGTGCTTTACAGGCATTAATAAGTTTGTACTCACAACATTCTCTGAACAGCCATCCTTACATCGTCCATCTTTAGAAGAGATGATCACAGAGAGCTTATGCAAGCTGTACCATTTATACATTGCATACCATTACACACCTAGGATTAGAGTTCAGGAATTTCTTGTTCTTAGTTCCAGACAATTTTCAGACACATAAAGTTAAAAACAAATAGTTGCAAAATATTAACCAAGTTTTAATTGAAGGTCAATAGTTTTGTTCCTATGTTCCAATGTTTCATGCTTTGGGTAATATCTAACAGAATTTTTTTATTCTCTGGTGATGGAGTTCCATCCCTCATTCTTTTTATCTGTTTCCCTGTTCCCTCCTTATGTCAAAACTCTGAGATGTTTGTGTAATGGTGAGGAGAAATGGCTACATATCAGAGTAGACTGAAAACTGCTTAGCCTTGTGGAGCTGGAGCTCAGTCCAGGTTTTCCAAGTCAGTCATTGACTATAGTTTATTTTTTTGGCAGTTGTGGCTGAAGTGAGTTTTAATGTGATATGTGAGCTCTTACCAGCTGACAGTAGGTTTTGCATTGAGCCCTGTATTTCCAAATGTTTGTGTGTGTTGGCTGTCATTGTAACATTCAAGTTCACTGAGAAGCTGGATGAGTAGTTTGGTAGAACCGGCAGGAATTTATTTTCCTTTGTGATCTATCAACTCAAGACAAGTTTGTGCTGAGTATCCCACCAACTCTAGTGGGCTTGCATTGAGAGATGAGTGGAGTTTAGTGTCATTGATGCTAAGCCCTCATCCTACTGGTGTAGTGTTGCCTTTTCCTTTCCAATAAACAGAACTTGCACTGAGCCATCATTTCTTGTATCTTGTAAAATTTCACCAGATAATATGTTCTGGTCAAGGATGAAATCAGATCTGGAAAAAGCAGGATGTCAAGTATATCCTTCCCAACTACATGCTAAGGTCATAAGTTGTATTAGAAAGCAAGGAAAATATGTTTTCCATGAATAACACAAAGGAATATCAGCTTTAGGGTTTTTTTTTTCAAAATTCCACAAACAATTATACACCATGATCAGCTTTTTGAACCCTAAAAGACGGAAGGGTTGCCAGCTTCTTAAAGAGAAATAACATCTGTTTAGAACATTCATAAAGCAACCACGGGTTGATGCAGGCCTTAACCATGGCCTTTCCATATCCAAAGCTCTTCCTGAAAAAGGAAAGTTGCCCCAGGATCTAGAAGGATGGCATGTACAGAATATTGACTCTAATAGATTGTGAGAATTGAAATGAGTTACTTAGAAGACTATTGCTCCCTATGTTTGTCTCTCTAAGATGCTACAGGAGGGATGAACACGAATGAGCACTTTTGTCACCCACTGTTAATGTCAAGAGCATTACCTTTTCTGGGACTATGCAGCAACTAATGTAATTGCTTCTGCTTCTCACATCTAGCTGGGTTTGAGGGCAAGTGAAACAATGAGAGTGGGTGCAAAAGGCTTTGATCACTGTTTTAGCACAGATATGAAATGACTGATACTTTTATGTTGTAAATGCCGTAAATGAGCAAGAGTAATAACATTAAATAGAGGATTTATTAAGGAGGTTTTAAGGATGATGAGAGAACATAGGGATGTTACAAATGGATAATCTGCTTTGAAGCCGGAGAAGATGACAGTGAAGAGCTAGCCCTGAATGCTGCATGGTAGAAAGGACACCGATGTTCGGGTGAAAGAGTTGATATCAAAGGACTGCCAGGGGAACTCTAATGTCAGCTACAGTGGTATAAATTATAGAGTCATAGAAAGGTTTGGGTTGGAAGGAACGCTTAGTTCCTTTGCATCTAGTCCAACTCCCCTGCAATGCACTAGCACTATAACCAAGGTCAGGTCATGCTTAAAGGTGATAGTAATGAATACCAAGTATGGGATGAGAATGGAGTTGGGTTTTCTGGTGGTGTGAGCAATATAGGATAAGCTGAGATTAATGCCAACTGAGAATCTCTCCTATGGGGTACAAGTCAGCTCTCCCCAAAATCAGACTTTGTATTGCTAGCTGTGAAAGCTGCACTGGCCAAGACCCAGAGATCCCAGATCTGCAATAATCCCATTGCAATTGAAGATAAAATTGTGATTGATGTCAAGGCAGATGTTTTCATACTCTTAATTTAATGGCCATGTGACAAGGAACATATTCTTGCTGCATTATTCTCAGCTCTTTTCCATTATACACACTGTAATTTCTTTAACATGCAGAAAAAAACAAAGCTAGTTGTAGGAAGTTACTACAAATAAAAGAACTGATGTTAGATTTAAAAGAACTGACATTAAATTTAAAGGTCTCTTGCCTTCAAACATTTTTCTTAAAAGTGTGGTTCTCTGAGGACAGATGACCTCCTGCTGTAATCCCTGTAATGAACAAATCAACAAATTCACGGTGCCTGACTGTGTTCATCTTGCACTGACGTGAAAAGTGCAGACAAAGGGCATCTAAGCTCTTGCAAAGTTAAACTGTACTTTCATTTGTGTAAATGTAAGCAGTATAAGCCAGTCCACAAATTCCAAAGCTGTTTAACATTTCTTCTTTCTGCCATGTTGTAGGTCACCTTAAGGGCTACACATTGGCAGAGACATTTGACTCAAGGCATAATAAATTGTTTATGCAGCAAGCGTGTTCATAAACATATTCTCTAAGGCAAATGACAAAACATCCCTATCAGGAACCTCTGCACAGGAGCAGAAAAAAATCAGTGAAGTCAGAAAGTTCAAGAAAATCCATGCAAAAAATTGAAAGGCTTAAAAAAATATCCTTTGTAATTCCTAAAAGAGTAATTAGAAGCCCAGCCTTCTTTATTAGTGAATGTGTCAGTGTGACTTAATCATATGCTACAAACAGCGATTTCAAGAAAAAAGACTATCAACTACAGACAAAATGAACATTAATGCTTACTTTCTGTAGGACGGAGGTATTCCACGATCTGTTACCTAGAAGATGTATCTTGATGAATTCCAGCTGTAACTGAAAAATATGTCTATAAAGGGAGGAAAACACGTATCGGTGGCTATAGCAGATTTTATTTTCTTAGCAATCATCAAATTGTCATGGATCTAAAGAAATTATAATATTCAGAGAAAGAAAAATTCACTCACATCTGTAACCTGAATTTTTCCTGAGGCTCCACAATGGTGCTTTTGGCTTTATGACTTGTGATGGCGGATCTTTCAGGCCACGACATGAAGCGTGCAAATGCAAATCCTTGCTCTACGTTGTTTCCTGTGTGAGGGCTAGGCTTAGCCGGGAATGTGCAGGCATTAATAGTATTTTTTAGTACTTTGAAGAGAGAAATTGCATACATCTTTTCTGAGTAGGTGCACTGCATGAGAAGCAAAAGCAAGGAAGAATCTAGCGTCTGGTTTATTGTGTTTATCCATCCACTACTTGCTTATTGTGTCCAGGTAGTGAGTTTTCTTTATGTGCCTTTTTTCACAGGAAGCAGGAAAACATCATTTCCTCAGCTATATGCAACCTACGCCACTGGGATTTTGTAGCCCTCCTCTAATGCCTGCTATCTCACAGAGCTCCTCAGTCTGCTGACTGCAATTTAAGAAGATCCAAACACCAAAGGTATGTCATTTGATGAAAACTGACAAAAGTGATTAGGCGAATAGGAGAACCTAGATAAAGTTCAGTGCAACGGAGCCAGCAATTGGGATTTTCTAAGCATTAGCCTAACAACCTGTAGAAAAAAATTATTCTGTAATATCTGACATTTCTCTTCAATTTCAAAAAGACAGGTATGGCAACAGTGTCCTTATTGCGCTATTTGGGAACCACAGACTGTCCACGGTAATAGATATTACAGAGAGATTAACAAAAAGCTATAAAGATATTCCAGGGGTGGAGCACTGAGAGCTCACAGAATTGAAAAAGCACTTCACTGTACAGCATTAGGTTTCAAAGAGAAAAAGAGAGCAGGCGTTGTTGCCAGAAATGTCTTTAAATGTGCCTAATTAGCATCTTCAACTTAATGAAGCCATTATGTAGTTTATTTTTTGATAAAATTGGTTTGATTGGTTCTGAGGACAGATACTGCTGACAGATGGAGACACATTAGCTCTTTGCTGTACAGCAGACCTTCAGTGGTGTTGATATCTGTAGTCAGAAGCTGTGAATTTTCTCAGTTCAGCAAATATACTCTGCAAGGAAAACTGTTGAACAAGAAAAGCAGATTTTCTTTTTTCCCCCCCTTTTTTTTCTTTAGCATTAAGATAATTTGAAAAAAATATTTCTTGAAGCTTTTCTTGGTTTACAGACTTTTAATAAGTGAAATGCTTAGAGCAAATTTCATTTCTGCTGTAATTTAATTTCTATTTGGCATTTAGAAGAGCAGTTGGGCAGCAGAACCAGAACTGGCTTTGAATTGCTTTAACATCACCTTTATCCCCAAGCCAGTAATCAGGTTTATTCTGCCAGGGTAAAAGAAAGCAGGCCCAGGTCTACTCTGCGTACTGTTCTTTCCTGACAGTGTCTGAAGGGCTTTCCAGCAACCAAAGAATTGAATAAACTCATAGTATTGTTTCCTGGATGGATTGTGCGTAGTTTGTGTGGGAAACTAAGTTTGAAAATTTGTGTGAGCCAAAAATTGTACCTTCTCAGCAGTTCCTGGAGAAACTGGATTATAACATCTTAGCACTTGTGAGGCTGGTGCAGTCTATGATTAAGAATCTTAGAAGTGTATATTTTTACAGAAAGCAGTGACATAAGAACATGGGCAGACAGTCACAGGACAGTCAATGGATTTAAATGTTAACTGAATTTAACATGAAAACATAAAAATAAATACTTGTTGCACGACATGTGATTAACTCTGGGAATTCACTGCCGCAAATATTTATTGGAGCGTACTGCAAAGTACAGTTCCATAAATAAATAAATAAACAAAAATCCATGTTGCATTAATAAGAGAAGTATGCTGTACATGATAATATAAACTGTAGAATTCATGCCAGAAGAACATAAAATAATTACAAGTGAGGAAATGTCTGTTCATCCAAGCTGTTGGTTTTTTTTTAAATGATGGGGGCGTTTTTATGCCTCTTTGAACTGCCCGATGGGAGTTATCTAAGATCCTTTCCCATGAAGCAAGCTGGTGAGGGTTGGTGAGGTTATAGGTACTGGAGGAGCCAGAACAAAGATGGTCCTAGTCCACTTGCAGCCAGGACGGCCGGTCTGCTCGTGCATGCGAGTCTTGTGGGTTCCTTCTCACCAAAGCAGAAGCTCTCCCTGCTAAGGAACCAGGCTGGATCTATGTACGAAATTAATGTGCCTCCACAGCCTGCGTGGTCTGGGGCTTTTCCCTATTACTCAAAGTATGTCTTAGCACAAATGTATCAACTGCCAGTGGGAATGTCTCTTCAGGGAGTAGAGGAGAATGTGGGGAAGGCACATGCTACAAAACGTATGCCATCTTCCCCTTTACAGTGTGTTATGTAGAGATGTTCCTGAATGGGCAACTGTTGTCTTTGCTACTCAGAGGAAAACAAAAAAGCAAACCTCAAATACAGGGGTAAAAAAACCCTCCCAACAACAACAAAAAGGACACAAATTCTCAGTGGTGAAACACTGAGTCAGAGCGCAAGAGTGAAAATTATAGCTTTTAATATTTCCCAGGAGATAACGTAGCTTGGAGATTGTACTTTCAAAACATGACATACTCTGGTCACCTGAATATGACTAGCTAAAACAAACTCCTTGCTCCTACAACTGGAAGCTTTCTGTGGCATTTTACAAGCAGCAATACTTGTGTGTGGCCTTTCACAAATGAGGATACAAAACCAGAGCCAGGTCACACATTAGCACTGCTCTTAGACAGCTTATTCATCAAATATTTGGCTGGGCTGTAAAACCCTCTTCATTATATACACAGATTAATACTGGGAAGTGACATGAAGGCTGAGTTCAGGTCTCTCACCTGTAGCCAGCACTTAGCTGACCATTTTTCAGCATGAAAACTAACGTTAACATGCCATTCTCTGCTAGAGGAACAGAAACTTTATTTTTAATGAAAATGTAGGATGCACACATATTGAATCAACAGCCTGAAGAGGAGTTGAAGTGTTGTCTTCCCAGGGGTTAGACGCTGCTTATTCTACCCTGGCTTTAAGGAAGTTGAAAGGCCTAAACCATGAGTGTAAGGAGTCCAGTAATGCCTCCCATCACGGGATTTCCCACGTGGGCAAAATCTTCATATGGTCACAAAATCACAGAATTTCATGGAAGGGACCTCTAGAGATCATCTAGTCCAACTCCCTGCAAAAGCAGGATTGTCCAGAGCACATTACTGAGGACTACATCCAGGTGGGTCTTGAAGGTCTCCAGAGAAGGGGATTCCACAACCTCCCTGGGCAGCCTCTGCTACTACTCTGTCACCCTCACTGTAAAGAAGTTTCTCCTCATATTCAGATGGAACTTCCTATGTTCCAGCTTGTGCCCATTGCCCCTCATCCTGTCACTGGGAACCACTAGTCATCCCAGAAATCTTCAGAATCGTCATAGCCGACCCTTTGCTGTAGTTTGGTTTCAATCGGCTGCTTTCCAGCTTCTGAAGCTGAGGTGAATTCAAACCTCATCTGCCCTGGTCCTTTACTTACCCTGTGTTTCATATCAGCTCCACCATGAAGGACAAAGAAAGGAAAGAGAGTATGTATTTTGAAAGTCTATAATAATAATGTAAATACAATGTAATGTTCGCAAGAGTACCTATGCATGGGAAAGAATATTTGCCCTTTAGATGTATGATGTTGAATTAATGGCATCAAGCAGCATGAGCTGGCTTAACTTGCCTGTACTCTTTCTGGCTATCATTGCTGCTTTCATGCTGCAAGCATCACGCAGAGGCAGATGTCTGAGCCTTGCCTTGACTACAGAGAATATCAGTGTGAGATGGATGCTGCCAAGATGTGTGATGAAACCAGAGTACGCAATTTCTCACACATCAACACTATTGATAATTAAGACAACTTACAAACCTGGTGGTTGGGTTTTTTTGGCTGTATTCTTTATGAAGGGAAAAAAAAAAGAAGGCATATAGGGATTTCTGTTTTCCTAAAAGAACAGTTGTCTGCTGATACACAACGTTCAAACTGAGTGTAGTAGTGGTGGAGCAGGAGAGTCTATCATTGTAAGTGATCAACTGCTGGGAGGTTTTTTTCCCTTACCTTTCTGAAAGTGGTGGTATTTTTCCTATTCTCCAATTCTGAGGCACACTGCTGTCTTCCTAAAACCAGATTGATTGGTGTGAGCTGTTGAATCTAAGTACATGCTGCTTGAATACTGGCCAAGTTCACTTCCAAGAGACTGACTTTTCAATCTTGATCAAATTATGACTCAGTGAACTTTAAGCTGTAGCAAATCTGTTTCCTAAGGACGGTTTGTATGCAGCTCATCTTCTTATTTGCACCTCATGCAACACTAACAACCTTCAGGGTGATACTTGTTCTGGATACGGACTGTGGAGTACAATAAGATGGTCTTTCTCATTTTGTTCTTTAGTGCCAAGAGAGCAGCAGCCTGGGGTGCTTGCGATCTGCTTGCTCCCCTTTGCTCACTGACTGATGAACATATGATTGCCTAATTAGTACCACATGTAGGAAGGAGAAAGGAACAAACAAGGCAGATAATGTAATTTATTTCATCCAGGAAGCAAATTAAAATGGATCTGCATCCATAGCATTGGTGTGAAGAAATACTAGAAGGAGTACTAGGAAGTGTTAGCTGAACAATGGTACACTTTGCAGAGAGCTTTATTAGATGGACAAAAAATTATTATTTGTGAAACCTTTCAAAGAAAGAAATTAAACCAGAATACAGTTGGTTTGGCAAAGGCAAATTTTTAAGTGTTAAAAACAAAGCATCGATTTCTAAACCTAATTGAAGACTTAACAGGACACGCTGTTGAACACTGTAGAATAAAATTGCACTGTATCAGGAAAGAAGAAAGCCAGAAGCCTATTACCCAGGCACAAATGTAGAGAAAATTTGCACTCCAGGTTAACTGGAGTAGTTCAGGGATGATCAAAGCCTGGACTGAGAGAGGGAAGATGTTTGCACAAAAGGATACTCTGAGATACTCGATGTGCTGGGACACCAATCAATACTTGCAGCACCCCTTTCATTTTATATTGGTCTAATAGTTTCATATTTATGTTAATTGATTATTTCATTGCAGTTCTTCTCATTTTCCTGCTTACCCCTCTTTCTTCTTCATTCTACTTTTCCTGTGAAAGCCTGATAGTTTATGAGGAAGAAGCTATTTACTTATAGAAGGTAATTCCTGCAAAAACGTCAATATTTTTTGCAGTTAAAGAATCTTTCAAGGGCCAACTTGGGAGTCTTTAGTCTTCTGTGGTGGTACTGACCCATGGACAGATAAAAGGAAGTATGAAATTTAACTGACTCATGCAAAGACACCCTGCTCATTCCTTGAACTCCCCCAAGGATTTCTCACTTGTGCCTGAAGTGTCTTAGGGTTGTAGGACAGTAATTTGTGTGCAAAACCCCAAATAATTACAAAATTAGGCTTACAAATATAATTTTCTTCTGACTTTTCAATTTTTTTTTTTGTCTCTAAAATAAAGGAAGCTGAGTTTGTACAAGATAGACAGCATAAGATAATAATAAATGTTGGTTGTGAAACAATTGCTGATTACAGGTAATACCGGTACTTCCACAGATGAAAGCTAAAAGTGTGAAGGGAAAGGTGGGTTGAAAGCTGGATGAAAATTTCCAGTCCCCATATTTGTAGTTAAAATTCACATTATTACTGACTTTCCTCTGCTTTCTTTTTATTGTATGCGAATAAGTGGTATGTATTTTTTTATTTGACACTCTAATGAACATAAAACCAGGAAAGATATAAATTCAAGAAACATGAAAGCTGGCAAGAGATTTGAAATAGGAGAAAATGATGAAGAAATGTCAAAGGCAAAGAGCAAGACAGCTTCCTCCCTGGAGGCAATGCCTGGTTCAAAGCCTCCTGAAGTCTCAGAGTGTGAAAATACTCATGATTTCTTTAATTTTTATTTTTGATTTATTGCTCCTCTGTATCCACTGGGAAAAAACAGAAAAAAAAATATTCTGAGGGACACTGAAAGAAAACTTGGCTCAAGAAAATCCACTTTCCAAAAATATTTTTCTCAGGATTGTCATTCATAGAAGGCTCATGGCAGTGTCTGACTGTCTCAGTACTGCTTGAAACTCAGACCTTGAACACAGGCTTTACAAAGACCACTTTCTCAAAAGGAAGCTTTAGAAATTAAAATCAATTTAGCATTTCTTGACATTTTTTCTTAATAACAGTACAAGGAAATATACATTCCAAATTATGGAACAACTTCTATTATTTCATTATTATTTGCTGGGCTGTTTAAATGAAATGCTTTCCCCTGAAAATCATTTATTCTTTTCCCTCTTTCTATCCTTCCTGCGGTAGGTGCTGCTGCAAAATCATCAATCTGAATAACTGGCTAACAATCTGTGATGGATGATTCAAGTGAATATGTTCTAATTTCAATCTAACATATTCTATACTTTAATTGTGATCCTGGAAAAAATCCCCAATCAATCAAGTTAAACCAAGCAAATGACTTCTGGCTAGAATAAATAGATATTTATGTCTATATTGTCTCTAGAATTCCTCATCTCTCACTTGTTTCATTAACCTGTATTTAATTTTCATCTGTTGAGACATTTTTACGGAGTTAGAACCAAAGAAAATAAGTGTATTTTAAGAACATTTTGAAATTATTTTTAGTCTGTTTTCATAGCGGTCCAAACCAGCTATAAAAGTTTTATATGCTTTTTTATGTCTATATGGAACATTTCTTGTTCTTAGAATTAATGCGTTCTGCCTCGCTCAAGGCATTAAGGGTGCTGCTTTCCTACTCTCATGTTATATTTCAGGTAGGAGGGTTGTAGCTCAGCGCTGCCTCAGACAGCTGTTATCAGATGCAGAGATGGCCTTAGGAAATGTATTATTTGATGTCAGTACCTTCACATTCGGTTTCAGCTGGGATAGGCCGTGGTGAAATCAAGGCCATACTACGCAGTTTCTTACAATATCAAGGGTGACTTTCTCCTGTGAGGGTGCTTTGTTCCTGTGACAGAGCTGCAGGTGCCCTGCAGCCCGTCCTCACCTGCCCCATAGGACATGAGCCTTCTGCTGTCACTCAAGCTGAAAGTCCTTATCGGTGCATTTTAACATATAACTAGAAAGTTCTAGTCATTTATAATGAGCAAGCCCTGGATCCAAACATTCCAATTTCAATTTGCAGTCTTCCTCAACTCATCTATGTTCACATCCAGATTTTGGGCACAAACCTCTATTTCTTTGATGAACAGATGCTGAACCACTGAGCTGAGTAAACCTACCATTTCCAGGCCATTCGGTGGGTCCTATCAGGATTTCACAGCTCGGAGCACTGTCTAGTTTCCACACAGCAAAGCACGGAGAGCAAAATTTGCGATACTGGCGTTTAATTTGCTTTTTCTGAAATATTCCTTTCTGCTGAAAAATTTGAAAAAACCCATCTACTATGACATTTGCTTTGTTACGAAAAATTGGGAAATAAATATGACTTTTCAGTCTGTTTTCTTTCAGAAAGTATTCTCAACTGGAATGGAACAGCTCGTGCTGAAACACCCAATTATAGCAGAACCTCTCCATGAGGCTATTTGACATTGTTTCTTCCTTTTCTGCAAAAAATATGATAGAAACTAAAAGCCTGACAAAATGTACGTAAATGTATTTTATTCATTTCTTGTGCAGCAGGTAAATACATGGAACACTGTTATCAGGAAGATTTATTAGATTTATTCAAGTGTAGAGGCAGCATGAGCTGCTTTAAAGAGTAAAGGAAATTGCCATAACACGTATATGTGTGCTTTTACCCTGCCGGACTGCTTGCTTAATAATAATGAATAAATGCCTACTGGGGAATGTCTTCTCCTGACCCCAGGATACTCGTTTTTGGTTGTTAAATCTTCGTGTGACGTCTTATTTGATCCCGCACTTCTGTTCATGTGATTAAAGAAACATCTTTACTAACCAGAGGATACCTGAGCTATTAGTGAAGCGACCTTGCAATGGGCTTTGTTTTGGGCTGTTTTTTTCTCTGTTGACCTTGGGTTTCAGATGTATTGTCAGGGCAGCCCCCAGGTTTTTAAGAGGCTTCATGTGAAGAGGCCACGAAGAGTTAAAAAGTAAGGTGGAAGCAGCAGTTACTGAGATAGGTATAGAAGTGGTAATAATCGAAGTTGTTCTAGGGTACCTCCCATGTGGCCAGGGACTATCCTGGATTGAACCACAGGTGGTGCAGAACAGTGTAGGCTGGAGTTCCCAGATGGTGAGGGAAGCAGGAAAGTGTGGTTATGGCATTAAAAAGCACAAGCAACAGGGAAGAAGGGAGAGATGAAAAATGAATTGGACATCCTGTTTTCCACCTTGGCAAAAGTGGGCTTCAGAAAGGCATATTTGTACCTAATCAGTCTTTCCATGTCCTCCATTATCTCGTTCAAAACCAGACAATGATTTAAAAATAGGCAGTGGCATTAATGACTGTGATCATTCTGCTCTCTAATTCCTAGGCTAATAACAGAGGGCACTCCTGCAGATGTCTGCTTGAAAACAAGATTTTGGGCAGAGTTGTGGCTTGAAAGAAGGAACTGCCTTTGGTTTCTGGTGAGCGTTACTGTCATCTTGGCAACTTGACTGCACCTTGACTGCAAAAAGCTGTGACTTTCAGCTTCTTTTATAGGATGGAAAATAGCTGTTGTGCCTGAGGTTTCCTTTTTTTCTGTATGATCTGTTACATTTTTGACTTATGCTTTCTCACTAATTTATAGACAGATAATTTAATCTGAGAGTTGAGTAAATGTGCTGAAATACAGCCTACACTTCACTCATGAAAACTTATATTGTTTTGGTTTATTTTATTCTGTTCCCTTGAAAGACAACAGTAATTTTCAGTGAAAGTACATGAGGAGATTTTTATACAGAAAGAGATAATATTTAATGGGTACTTTTCTTTAGAAAGTGAAGATGAAAAATTCTTCTAGCACTTTTAGGAAATTGATCTATTTTCATCTGTCATGTAGTCTTAAACCGTGGAGAGGTCTTATAGGCAAATACCTTTTTCTTCTCAGTGTGATCTACTAGAAAAAAAGACAATATTGGAACAGCAGAAAACAGTAAACTGAATGTACATAGTTGACAGAAAATCGCCTAATTCCCTCTGCAGAGAGAATGTATAACTTTATAATTTATAGCGATTACAGTGTTTAGAAGTGATGGGATTATAAAGTGGATGATACTCACTTGAACATACTTGGCAGTGTAGCTCAAGTATTTAATGTTTGGGTAGTTATAGCGTCCCTCTGCGGCAGGGAAGTGCTATTGCGTTCTGACGAATGGGAACAAGGAAATTAAATGTTGCTTGCTGAAGGTCAGAGGAGGAGTCTTTTACAGTAAGACATTATATCTCTAATTAGAGATTAAGGCTCACGTTGTAACTGCTAGCCTTCTCTAACTGGGTTGTTCCAGTGTGGTAATAATTGTCTGTTTAAAGGGATCTTGAATGACACCTGGGAGGAACAAATTATATGGAAATTATATTCATTATTTAGTAATTAAAAACTGTAGCAGTCCAGTCAGTTGGTCCCATCCCTAAAGGCCATACTCTTCAGTAGGTGATCTTTTCAAAAGTTCTCCATGGTATTTCCATACCCATGTGTATGAGCTGAAAACATTCTTACCTTTTTCGTTAGTAGGGCATGTAGTAGGGTAGGCAGAGATAAGAGGGACTGTAAAGATTTTACAGCTAAAAAAAGGCAGAGGTGAAATGGGGGGGAAAGTACATCTGACTCATTTCTCAGTTATTACTTAACCACTTCTGAATGAGGGTGGTATTTATCAAGTGCTGCTTGTGCTCCCTTTCCTCAGTCATCTTTTCTAGTACTGGCTGCTATTATGTACAAAAGTATTTCGTGTTTTTCCTCCTTTCTCTCACTCATTTCCTGGCTTCTGGTGCCACAAGACTCCTGGATATGATGCTCAATTTTTCTGTCTCCCAACATCTGACATTCAGTGTCTTTCTTTGTGAATTTTTTTTTTCTTTTTTTCTTCTTTTCACTAATATTTCCATGTGTCAGTAAAGTCCAGTGTAGCTAACAGAAGCAGCAGATTCTTTTCTTTCATCAAAGATAATGTGGATATAAGCCCATATGGCTAGGTTATCTCACAGTTTATAATAACAAGTCACCCTGTTTGATGAAGAAGTGATGTCTGTATTCTGCCTGCAACATGTATAATTGCAGAAACTGAATTTGGTTGCTCAGTGCCATAGGTGGACAGAAGGAAACATCTTGCAGCAACGCAGGGTGAAATACTTCCTTTCCTGAAGAAAGCAGCACTAGAAAATGGTTTCTGTTGAGTAAATATTTAAAATGTAAATGAATAAGCCTGACTTCAGCTGAGAACTTGGTTCCTTCTCAAACTCTATCAGAATGTCAGAAGTTCTTGTCTTTTAATTGCTTTCTGCATGTCGAGCCTGATGTCCCACATGCTTTAGCTGAAAACCTAGCAGAGTTATATCCATGGCAAATGGACTAGGGAGACATTGTCCATTTCGGTTTAGCTGCATTGGATGTGGTGTCACCACCCCGTGGCCATAAGAACCAGCTGCTACAGTCTTTAGTCCAAGAAAAGATGAGAGAAAAGCAAAAGCAGGTAAAAAAAGTTGAAATGAAAGTCAAACAAGGGTAATTGGCTGCATTAATGCAAATCTACTGTCCTAGAAGAGAGCAGCTTGTAGGCAGCTTCACTATCACACCTTAAGCTGATATTAGAATAGTCCTAAATGTTTGGAACTAAATGGTTAGTATTTATTAGGCTCTAATGATCTGTTATACTTGTCATCCAACTAGAGCTTGTTGGAAGTGTGGGGCTGAATAGAATTTGCTTCTGATATGTTTGTGGTTTGTGAGTATGATTCTCCTGCAGATGGTTTCATTCATACAAATAGCTTAAAATGAATAAAAATTATTTAATAACTTCCTAACTGACCTATGCAATTTTTCTCCTCCTGTGCTGTGGCCCTACAGTGATGCTAACTTTGAGCAGCTCATCCAGGGAACAAAACTTAGCCTGTTCTGAACAAAATATGTCTCATGTAGCTACCTTGTGATAGCCATGGAGGGGGCATGGAGGAATGATGCTATCTATAAGCATATGGCCACACATATGTATTTTTTAATTTGATGCTACTTGTGATAAACACAATGTAAAAGGTATTTCCACTGGATAAAATAAAAACTGTTTATTTGTGAGAAATAGCAGCACAGTATCAATAGAGAAAGCAGGTAAATGGAAGAATAAGGATGAAGACAGAGCCAAGGGGACTGCTCAGCTCCCCACACTGTCTTCGCACGACTGCACTTTAATTCTGCTTTGCAGTGACCGCTAGGGACAAAAGCACAGATCAGTCTCTGATGAAAGCACTACCAGGGAGGGTGATGGCACGTTTTGAATGGAAGCTATTCACAGAGGCGAAGCTGCCGTTTCTCACCAGGCTCCCCTTGCCTCTACGGTGAAAGAGGCAAAGGTTTATCTGTGGAAGTGGATCAAGATTGATAGTCTGGGTGGGCACTTGAGACAAATGTTTCTTCTTCTATTGACAGCCACGTGTAACTGATACAGCATGACAGAAGGCAGTAACTGATGAGTCTCAGGATGGAGATTGTTCACCTGACTGAGAACACACGTGATAATTTTTCTAAAAAAGTTATTTCTTGATCTGAAACTGCCCAGATCTCTGAATGGATTGGATTCCCAAAGGTAGTCAGGCTGTTTCCCTCCTAGGACTTTTGGTCAGGTTGGAAGCAAGGCAGAAAATAGCCAGGTTAGAAACAATGTGCTTTGTCCCAGAGGTTATGACAGATACCATATCATTCTTAGACTTTCATTTCTTATCCAAGTAGGAGGAATCAAAGCCTCTGCTGGAAAATCATGGAAGACCCATGGCATATTTGAAGATCTGCATAATGTAGAATAGTCATGCTGAGTGGGTCACAATTAGTTTGTGAACAAACACTCTAGAATGTTCTTGGTGATAGGTTGCATGTGGAGAGGCAAATCACAGCTGCAGTACTTCATCTGGCTTTCTTTTATAAGTCACAATAAAAAAGTGTGTAAAATATGTAATATCAATATATCATAGCAAGGATCATAAGAAATCAGAGAACTTGGTAATTATAAGATAGTTCACCAAATTTATTCAGCAGTGTTCACTGTGTACAAGTTTTATCACATTCATAGCTGAGCTGTTCTCAGGATACCTCTGTATGTGACAGGTTGTGTTTGCCCATATAAATTACTTTAGAAAAAAAAAAATAAAAAAGACCAAACCCAGCAAAATAAGAGTGAGCCATATGGAAAAAAAATGCCCTTTATAAAATTAGTTCTATATCTTTTGGGCTAGATGCCTAGTACAGACATGCATAGACAGACCCTAGGAAGAAATTATAGGTAGCAATTGCAGAGCCTCATAAATAAGCAAAGGCACATTGTGTAGTTCAGTGAACTTTTGGAGAAAGAAGCCAGTTCCCAGGGAAAATTCGGTTTACCACCAGTATCACTGAACTAAAGAAGCATGAATGAAGCCCTGGGATATAGCAGACAGAAAGCCATGGAAAAAAAAAAAAACAAAAACCAAAACCAACCAAACAAAAAAACCCAAAACAAAACAAAACAAAAAAAAAACCCAAAACAAAACAAACAAAAAAAAACAACCAGAAGGATGCAAGTGACAAAACCAGGAGGATATGTTGGGGTAAATTTGAATGGAGCAGTTTCTCAAGGCCAAATAGCTTCACTCTGTGCTTTTGCTATTGCCCTGAGTAGTTTCAATCTTCTGCATTTATTGAGTATCCTTGTCTTCTTAAAAACATTATTTTGACATCAGTGGTGGGGAAATTCAATATTTCCTGTTCCAGCAGCATTTAAGAATTCAAGTGTGTACATAATCCCAAAGCAAATAATCACTGAGGTCTCTTATTCTGAGCTACTCATGCAAGTTTTAAGATAACTGTTTCCTTCTTTGACAGCCAAACTGGAGGGTTATGGATACAACTCACTGTCAGTATTGTTTTTTTCCAATAGTGGAATCAGAAGATAAAGAAACTGATGGCCTGATATCGTTCTCTCTCACTTGCAGCTGTCGGGAGGAGATCACAGGGCCAGCCTTGATCCACTGCCAATAAGGCCATTGAGACCAACGCGACCAACACTTTTTTTTTTGATTTCTGATACAGCCCAAGTTAGTAATGAAAGAAATATAATGAAAACAACCTTTTTTTTATAGGATTCTCATAAGTTCCTCTTCCAGATCTGGCTGAAACCGAGATATTTCAGTTTTTCTTTGAGAAAAAATGCAATAAAACCAAGCCTCAGCAGATTTGAAGTTTAGGCGAGAAGATTTTTCTATCTTCTTGCATTATGCAAACCAGTTTGGCTTAATGCATGGAGATCCATGCCTTTTCCAGCAAAACAGTGATATCCACTGCAGCAGGGGCTTTTGAACTAAAAAGATCCTAAGGATTAAGGAGTTCATCTGCTGCAGTTGTTGGTGCCTACCATGGATCCTGGCATTTTTTCTTCTAAGTTAGGAATTTGCCATCATTGAAACATTCTGCTACCACCACAGGCTGTTTCCTAAAAGGTTTCCTGAATCTCTACTTTGCTCCAGGAAGTCAAGTGTCTGTGCTTCTGTTGCTCTTGTAGTCTCATCAGCTGAAGGTTTGCAGTAATGCATCTGGGAGGTTGTGTGCTAGTGACCTGTTCTCCTGGCACTTCACTGCACAATGCCCTTTGGCTAAATTCAGACGCAAGAATTTATTCTCCTTTATTTTCCTTAAGAGTATCCCAGAGATTCCTCTGTGACAGTGGAACAGTGCAGTCAGTATTTAAAAGAAATTGTTTCTTTTGGTTAATATTAACTTGCTGAGAGACAGAAACCAGCATGTGATTATCCACCCAGTGTTTTCAAACCTATCTCTGAGCCAGGTGAAATGGGAACAGGACATGAAAAGGTGCTTCCTTCCTCTGCTGGGGCTCAGTGCTTGCTGGAGGAAGAGCCCATTCAGCAGAAGAGGATGAGACATAAAGTGATTTTTCTATTATGGGCTTTCTGCAGGATTTCCTTGTGGAAGCTACTGCTGTCTTGCATTGCTGCTCCCTGCTTTCCCCTCAAGGTTGCAGGCCTGGAGTAATATGCAGACAGAGTAAGAAAAGAAACGGTAATGATGTGGCTGTGCTGGACTGAAGGGGTATGGGGAACTCCTTCCATTATGCTTCCTGAAGGACAGGTACTCAGGATCCAAATTTTATGCAGTCTCCTATGTACTGAGGGACAGGTCTGTCTCCTGCAGCATTATCCAGACTGATGGTCATTGCAACGTGTTCCTTCTGTGCATTGCACACAGCCACTGAGCCTATACTGGCCCAGCTACGGACAGTCGTCTCTGAACAAATCTGGGTATGCAGCCTTGAAAAAAGTAACCAGGTCTTTCTTTCTTTTTCTTATCAGAGTGCAACAATTTGGTATGAAAACATTCCAAAAAGGAAGTCTTGTTTTGGGTTATTAATCTATCACGTACAGTAGGAAGCAGCACTGGGATGCTTGATGCTTTCTTTTGCAAAGATTGTGCAAGAACCTTCAGTGAGGTTATTCAAATTAAAACTCTTCTTATGCTTGAAGTGTGTAAACCAAAAATGGTTTTCAGTTGCAGTGGTTTTGCCATTTTAGGTTTATAGTTCAATGGTAACTTTTGTTCAGCTCTTCTGGTGCAAGGGTAAAGGTTGGTGTCTGCAGATCAGTTAAAAAAAGGCATTTCTATAATCCTGATAATTTGTGGTTATATGCTAATGTATAATAGTTTTCTAGTCTGGCTGCCAGTTTAGACTTGAGGATTTGAACTTTTCTTTGAATTGGTTAGATTTCTTGCTTTATTTTCTGTCCCAAAATTTCAGAATGTCTTAATTTTGTTCTGCTCTGATCCTGTGAAGATTTATGATATAACTATAAAGCTCGACTCAGTCCAGAGATTTGTAACTGGTTTAAATATTCTTAAAGTTCGGATGTGATCAGGTGATTTTGCTCCATGTCTTAAGTTCCTTGTTATTTGTATCTAATTGGTGTTTTCCTATTTAGATTTATTCAGATAAAGCTTTTCTGACTCATACAGGCTGCTGTCTCCCTCTGAATTATCACTGTTTAGGGATGATAGATATTGCTGTCAGCCACACGGTGACATATTTTTCCATCTTTCTGTAACTTGTTTTTTATGCATGGCATTTTCTTTTTGCTGCGGAAGGGCTGTTTTAATTTTGTCTAGAATCAGTTTAGCCTATTGCTTTTCTCCAAAGCAACTTTTTCCCTGAATCTTACGTGTTCTTTCAGTTCACAGATTTCTTTGCAAGATGTCTATTCACGTGTGAAAATCGCAGCCTTCAGAGCCATCTAACGCTGGAGGTAGAATGAAAGGAGGAGGCTTTAAAATGTCACTGAACTATTGATTGTTATTTGGTTCGTATAAAGGAAAAGAAAACAGCCTGGTGAAGATGAACATAAGAAATGAACTTTTGGCTTTCCACACTGAACAGTCAGGTCAGTCTTTATTCCATGCTGTCAGCGCCAGTTAATTCAATAGTAATTGTTTCCACTATGGTAGCAGAAAAACTTCTTGGGACAAGGGATGTTTCTTTGCAAACACAGGGCATATTTTGACTATGGTGAACTCTTAGGTGAGACTTGCATACAGTTAATAAATACTTAATGATGAAAATTAGAATTACTGCTTCTATAGAGGTGTTACTCAGCTGTGCCTGGCTTGACTCTTGGCAACAGAGTCAGTGCATAAACTAATCTGAAAGCGGGTGGATAATATGTTAGGGAAGAAATGGCTTAATCCTGTAACACCAAGGCTTAAGTAAAGTTGATGTGGGGAAAAGTCATTAATTGTCATTTTGATAAAGCTGTGGTTCAAGTCTCATTATTACAAGTTGTATTACAAGATGGCAAATAAATCCAGCTAGTCTGAAGAAAAAGGCTGTTCCAGATATGTTTTCATCTTTTCTTAGTGACATAGGCATTGCTGCGAATCAGCAGGGCACCCAAAGAGACCAAGTAAAAGGAAGATTTTCAATACCACCCTAGGTTTTTGATCACAAGGCCAATGGGCTTTATGTTTCATTTTTTTCAGGAAGGTTATTTAAGCCATCTAAGCCACTGGAATGTATATTAAATGGCTTATTTCAGTTGTCCCCATTTTATCATGCAGGAGAAAAACCTGACACTGGGGCTTTGTGTTGTTTTGTTCTTTACCATCCCATTTTCTAATCACAGGGTCTCATCCAGGTGCATTTTTGATTACAGTGGTCTGTGTCTGTCTTGAGAAATCCCTTCCAGCAACAGCAGTGTTATTTATGGCTGGGGACCTTGGGCAGAGGGGTGGGAGCCTGGCCTGGGCATCTGGCAGGACAGGATGGACCCTGCAGAGGATGTATCCTGCCACAGCTCCTCCGGGCAGGACCTCTGCTGTGAAGACACAAAAAGCCATTGAGCTGTTCCTTCTGCTCATCCTGCAAGTGGCCAGGGTGTAGGAGAGGCCTGGTACAAAAAGCATCAGGAGACTGTATCAAGAAGTTATCTGAGCCTGGAAGTGACCTGATGGTTTAAATGTCCCTGCTTTTTCTCCTGCCCTCTTATCCCTGTACGTGTCCCCTTATTGCTTTTGGAAATATATTGGAAGTTGTTTTCTCTTAGTTGTACTATTTCAAATATTGAAAAGATTTGTCCAACCCTCAGCGAAAAGTGCTATAAAGAGGAAAAGAAAAAGCAAGCCAGGGACATGCAGTAGGTATGCAGGGGAGCGGGTGAGAAAAGACAGACTGAGTGTAGTGGCAGAACTCCAGCAGTAGCATAAGGTATTCGGCCCTCCCTAACTACAGCTGGAGATCAGTAATAGCTCTGACATCTACAATGTGTGGCAAGTGATGTGAAGCTTTTCCTTTTGGAAGCGCCTGAAAGAAATAAATCTCCATTCAGCATTTATTTGTCTCTATTAGGTCCATGCAGACTTCCAATCCTGTCAGGCACTCAGTCTACCAACACAGATACCAGCTGTACCTTGTTGCTGAAAGCAGACTTTCTTTCATCTGTACTCAGTTCAGCTCCTTCTTCTCATGTTCAAATGATTTTAATTTGAAAGCAGCTTTCCTGACAGTAATAGCCATAAATGCAACCATTATCAGCTCTAGGCAAAAAGTCCTTGAGAATTTGATGTAAACCTTCCTTCTGAAAGCTTTTGCTACACAAGTACAAAGGCTTTTGCCAAAATATCTCTTGGCTTTGCATTAGCAAACTCAGGGTTACACAAGACATGAAACTGTATCTCCTCATTCTCCCTCATTCCAAGTAACTACTTCATTTCATCAACTATATAAATGCTTGCACTACAAAAAATGGCTGTATGGATCCTTCCAGAAATATACATTTTTGTTCAACACTAAATATATTACTTGTTTGTTACCTTACTGCAATGTATTTACAATTAACAGTATTGACAGCTTTTTTGAAACCCAAGAGAGTTTTACTGAAAATACTTAAAATGTCATTTATTGATCATATCTGTTCAAACAGAATCTGCATAGCTTACAAGTTATTGATGGATATTGAAGTTGGTACAATTATACAAGTCATCTGGACTTTTGAAATAATTTTTTTTCAGCTTCCAAAAACTAAGCCTCATTCCAAAGAGTGAGGTTAATCTGAGTTTCAAATGAAGTAATGTATTTCTGTACTAGCCCATTGTCAGCTTTCATCTCATCCATCAATACAGCAGCGAGGTTTGGAAATTTGGAAGGAGTGCTGTCAGCTGCTAGACTGGAGAGAGGAAGATGACCCAACGGCAGGGATGTTTACTTGGAATAGGATACTGCAGGGTGTCGTGGAAAATACATAAAATTAGTGAGTATAACAGCTACACTAGCTGACACCACATTGACCTCAATCTTTACGATCCAGGTCACATCTGCGTTGTGTGGGAAATAAGTTGGGAGGAGGAGTTTTGGAGAAGCTTAATTCCACCATGACCAGACCTTTGCTGGTAAAGGAGACTTCCTTGCAGTGAAACTGGCAGCACTAGAGCTGCATCCCTCTTGACATCCCTCAAGCTCATCAAAGAGCTCTTTGAACAAGCAAGGCTTCTACCACTGCTAACAATAGCAAGGACATACTTAATTACTTCCCAAATTATAAAAGAAAAATCTTGTTGCCTTTGAGCGTTTTAAGTATTTTTTTTCCGTGCTTTTCTTCTAAAGTAGCTGCTCTCAAAGCCTTCACTTAATTCTTATCCAAAATTGCAAGTGTAAGGTATCTTTGAAAGCAGGAAACAATGATGATGGTGTTTTTGACAGGTTCATAAGAAGAAAGTTATGGAGTAGTACAGAGAAATAGTTACGGAGAGGAAAAATAAACAGCCCTTTTCTCATCATACTTAGTGAAGCCAGCTTTGCCTTGAAAACCTTTTGAACTAAGAAGTGATAAAACACATTGATAGTGCCACAGCACTGCAAATGCTAAGTCCGCTTCTAAAAATGAAGTTATTTTTAGGGCTATATCTTGAAAGTATGAAAGGTCAGTGTACTATTCAAGGATTGCAATTACTACGAATGGCTTTGTAAGGTTCATGGTTGGATTTAAAAAGATCAAAGTCTCATCTGAGCAAGCAAAGGAATTACTTTTCAGTAAGTCAGCCTTCCCTTTTGAAGATATGTTCCATGTTAATGGATCCAGTGAATGTCTTCTCACAGACTGATTTCTGCAACTTCAAAACTCGTATCACCAGCCCAAAGGATCTTTTACATGCTAGATTTACTAAATGCAAGTTCTGAATTCTTTTCAGTGATGTAAAGGAGATATTTAAATCATTAACTCAATTTCAAACATTTCTGATTAAAAAAAAGGGTGGGGGGTGGGGGGTGGGTAATAATGTTCCACTGAATCTACGCCCCAATCCTTCTTCTTTAAGTGAACCACAGATTTTCTTCCTTTGGCACCAAGGCTGTGAGCTCAACTTGGTTTTATTTTTAAGGAATTCAGTGCAAGGGCAGTGTCTGTCTTTGGCAGTACATCAGAGTAATTTTCTGTTATCCTTGCCCCTACAGACAGAGAGAATCTCAGAATGGAGTTTGCTGTCTCACCCTGGGGAAGTGAGGGAAGTGGCTTGTAGTTGCTTACAATCACCACCAAGAGAGGGACTTTCTCAACTCTGCCATAGCCAAGCAATGCGCAACTCTTCTGGGAAGGGAAGATCACTCCTTGGAGCAGTAACTCCAAAACAGTGGGTGAGTCTGTCCTTCCTTTCTCAGAGGTGGGGAAACTATGTAAGAAAGGAGTAAAAACGGAAGCAAGAACTTCCTCCATCTACAGTCAGTGGACCTCCAGCCATCTGAAAAACAGCAAAAGGTGGCAACTCTAGCTTATGCTGGTCTCCAGGGACCGGTAGGACCTGGCTTGTATCATCAGTATCTTCAGAGAAAATGTTGGAAGTAACAAACACTAAAATTGTTATTATTGATGTTCTGAAGCACATCAGTATACTTTTTTTTGTTTGTTTTGGTTGGGGGGTTTTTTGTTTAATGTTTTGGTTTTGAAAAATTATTTTTTTCCGATGAAACAATTTCCACTGAGAAATTCCCAGATTTAACTGGAACTAGTTAGTGGATAGTGAGGGTTCATCACAAAGCTCTCAGCTTTCCACAAGCCAACTGTGCTTTCATTTGAATAATTAATTTTATCTTATTGGTCTATAAACATTTATCTTCCATATCCTGATTGGTAAGGTCATACAATCAGATTCTTTAATATGATTATAAATTGTTTTTTGTATTGTACCTATGTCCTAGAACACCCTAAGAGTTCCTTTTGCGTTTCAAACATGGGTTATTCTCCAGAGGAATAAATAGAAATGGGAGGATCAGGGCTACTGACAATTGTTGACTACTGAAGGGTAAGCTATGTGAAAAGGAAAGAGCGTTTTTTCAGAGGAGCAGGAATATACAACAGCAAGAGGAAGTGTGAAATGTGCTAAAGGAAAAGTAGGGTTCTTCTTTCTCTGCTGCCCCAAAATATGTAAAAGCTGGGGGGAAAACACTTCTAACAGCATGCATGGGAAAGCCCTTGGTCTGTGTGAATGGTAGTGATCGTCGTTTAAGCATGTGTGCAGTAATGACAGATGCTTTTTTCTGCCTCTCAGGAGACAATAAAAGAGGTTTAGAGTTTTGCTCAAAAATGTAAACACTGAGGTCAGTGCTGCTGGGAAGTCGCTCAGTCTGTAAAAGATGTATTTGGGCTCTGTCTGGGTTAGAAATTGAAGTGAAGAAGTCCAGCCCTTTCTTCAGATACTGTGTGGTGTGTGCAGTGCACACAGGCCCACAGCCTGGCCAGCCCCAGCTGGGAGCCCGTGCAAACACAGAAGCACCAGTACCAGCCACTCCAGCACTCAGGGTCCCCTGTGGGCCCCAGCTTCACTCGTCACACTCCATCCCAGCAGGCTGGGAGGCTCCACAAGCTCTGCAGCGGCATCTGCAGTTGTGAGCCTTGCAGGCTGGCATTGAAGGTGAAACCTGGGGCATTAAATTCCCTTTGGAATTTCAATGTAAGGAAAAAACAAGGCCGCTGACAATGATGGTTTGAACGTATGGATCTAGCTCCACATGCTAAGAAATAAGGAACTTTAAAAGAAGAAAACTCACTTAACCTAGTATTTGTGTATATGGCTACTTTATATTTTCCCTTGCTGAATTACTCACATGCTGGCCACATGCTGCTAAGGGCTTCAGGGAAAGATTAGAGTGTAATTACTCTCACTTCTCCAAAGTCCACATGGCACATCCCCAGGATTGATTATCCTCTTCATCCTTTAAGTTTTTATCCCCACCACCTTTGAAGCAAAGAAAGACAGCTTTTTAATTTCCAGTTTCAATCCTGTCTCCTGATAACCGATCAGGGCTGCACCTACCTGACATTCATGATGCACACCAGATAGTTTCTTGATGAGAAAAACACCACTGGCTTTAATTTCACATATGAGGAACTTTATTCAGGCTCTCCAGGCGCTGTCATTTGGGAAACCCTGACAGCGGCTTCTATCTGATAGTTGAGGAAAGAAAAACAGCACTGCAATGGCTCGAGAGCATCTCTGCACACACAGAATGAGCCATCCCAAAACAACTGGTTAACCTGACTGTGTACCAGGTTGATTAGAAATCATGGCATTCACCTGGCTAGGGCTACAAGAAAATGACATATTATTTTTAATGTGGAAGAAAATTCCAAGTGTGACTGCTTTTCATGAATTTTCAGTCTGAACAGCATCTCTTTTGTACACCAGTGGATTTATAGCACTTAGAATCAACAACCCAGATTCTTACAAGCCTCGTGGGTACTGGATTCTCAGACACCAAAGGTGACATCCTGGCCCCAGTGGAGCCAGTGGCAAACGAAAGCATAGATGGAGGCAGGGTCTTGTCTACCCTGTCTTTAACAGTCTTCCTAACTCTGAGTTTCCAAAGAATCCTCAGTTTGCTGTTAAAATACATATTACAAAAGCTGGTGTTAAGTAATTAATTGTTAAAATTAAGTGTTTAAGGCCAGGCTGGATGGGGCTTTGAGCAACCTGCTGTAGTGGGAGATGTCCCTGCCCATGGCAGGGGGGTTGGAACTTGATGATCTTTAAGGTCTCTTCCAACTCTAACCAATCTATGATTCTATGACTCTATGAATTAGTGATAGAAATGGTAATAAAAGGAAGAGCATGTTTGGGACAGTGATGGGGGAGAGGTGTCAGGTGACAATGACAGCATGGCAGGATGAGACAGCTGAATATAGAAAAAGAGGATGTTGGGATGTTCGCAATTTAACCAACATGGAATGTGGGTGCCAGTTGGTTTTACAGTAATTTCATGGGACAACTCCTTGTGGTCATGAAAAAAGGCCGTGAAATTTGGTACCATTTTGTGGGTAGTGCCTCTGTCATCAAATGTGGTTTTGTTCCTGTAAACAGGCTCACAATCTATAAAATCTCAAAGAACAGAAGTTCCCAGGGCCTGAGGCAGATAGTCCTGAGCTATTGACCCTGGACTCTTCAGAAACTCTCTGCCAGATGTATTGAGGTCTGAAGTGTTTAGTTGCACACAAAAAAGTAGTGATCCTGTCGGGAACCTGGAGGTGTTAAATGATTGCTCACTGCAACTCAGGAAACTTTGTTAAAGAGAGATCTGAGTATTTTTCTCCAAAGTTACTCATAGTGGGGAGTAAGGCTATTCCCTGAGCGAAGGCAAAGTCTCCAGAGCTCCCAACACCATTTGTTTCTTCTGCACTTCCCTGCTGTCTTCCTAAAACACATTGAAAAAGTTAGTCACATCCTATGCTTGAGCACAAGGAAGATGGGAAATACAACTGCCTGTTGTGGCACAACAGGCATTAACTTCATTTTGTTTTAGTCCTCATTTTCAGAACTGGGAATCCAGGAAACATTTCTGGGATTTTGGGTGTCCAATATTTGAAGGAAACATGTAAACTTGTTGAAGCTGCCTCCACTACTTTTAAGTCCCAGTGGCCCTCTCCAACAAGACCAGCAGATGAGCCAGGGCTGGGGCAGCTCTCCCAGGCAGGGAGCAGGAGCTGGGGAGGGACTGAGTTGGGCAGTGGCCTCTTGCCTCTGAGTAAAATCAACCACTGTGCTGGATGTCACAGAACAGGAGAGATGGGGTTTTATGCAGCTTTGCTGTTGCTCATCTTTATCAGAGTAACCAAGATGGTCTTTGAAGACTCAGAATGTGGATGAGAGACACAACCACCAACAAGTCTGTATTTCCTTTTCTTACCCAGAAAACTGCTGACTGGGGAGTGACAATTCTTGCGTATTTGTGCGTGTGTCCGAAATTTGGAATCTGCTTCTAGAACCAAAATAGTCTGGCTTTATAGTCCTGAATGTCCTCAGACCTCTCATTATCTAAAAGGCAAATCTGTGAGGCGATTGCACGCTGCTGCGGGTTTCCTCACTACGGCATGGCAGCCTCGGTGCTGCTGCTTTTGCAGCCATCTCAGCCTGATTACACAAACCATTTTGTGGGAACATCCACAGATCTCAGACTTTGTTTACAAAGTACTCCTCAAGACTGGGAAGACTTAAACCCTTAACTGGAGCCAAAAGAACAGATGTTCCTTTTCCTTCCTCAAGGCAATAGTCTATGGGGAAAAAAACCTTAAATGGGTTCATGATAGGATATCCTCACTGAGCTTGCTTTCATCTAGGTAAAATGTTGAATACAAATTTTAAGAACTATATTAAGATACTCTGAATTCTCAGTGGAGGAGTTACCCATTTTCTCTGACTTTATTTTTAAACACAAATATAAACAGCAAAGATTGTTTGTGCCTGATTTCATTAGAGAATCATTGTGGTGGGAAGAGACCACATAAGGGTCAATATTGACTTCAGATCAGGTTGCTCAGGGTTTTGTTCAAAGACAAAGCAGCCTCCAAGGACAGGACTCTACAGCCTCTCTCGGCAATATGATCCATTTTAATCCAGTGTTTAATTGTTCTAATAATTACATACACACACCCCTTACATTCAGTCACAATACTCTGTATTTCAATTTATGAACATAGCCAAAGGACAAAATTGCTTTTCCGATGACTTCTGTTCTATCTTGAGTGCCAGGCAGGACTTTCAGCTCCACAGAGCTCATTCAGCAATAGCTCTTCTGGTAGATTTAAGAAAATGGCTGCTGCCTCCATTATGTGTTTCAGCTGCATTTTTATCTAAGCTACTCCATGTGTTTATGTGAATAAACAAGCACAGTGGGAATAAAAGGATAAAAAATGCAACAATGAATTACATTCTGCCATGGCATAATCAGCATACTTCTATCAATGTCAAGATGTAGCCCTATTTTTTTTTCCTTAAGATTAAAACATCAGAATTATGTGGTTCATCACATGCTATTTCTTACTCTGTTGTTCTAGACATAGTGGTTTTTAAGAAAAGTTCAAGCCACTGGTCTTGGTAATTTTTCAGTGTGTCATAGCATAAGGATATTTCTACTGGACTAATTATTATCAAAACAGATTTTGTCACTTAAGTAAAAAATATTTTGAATTAATAAAGCAGTTTCCATCAAAGAATGGGAAACCATTTCAAGCAGTCAGTCTGCTTTGTGACTATGTCAATAAGTAACTTAGACCTAATTTTATTGGCAGGGAGTCCTGAGAAAGATTAATACTTTTATTTTTCAAAGAGCTGTTTCTGCACTGGCCCTTGTGTGGGATTTACCAGTAAACAAGGGTGCTCTGATGTGCAGTCCAGCCTTCTCCATTGCACAAAGTTTGTCTCTTTGGACAAGCTCTAGATAGATTTGGAAAAACAAAACCTGCGTGAATGTTTCTCTGAAGTGATAGTTTTGAAACACATGTCCAGATGGCTCAGTGGGTGTCCTCAGCTACTGCATGAAGCACTGAGCAGTTGTGGAAGGAAAAAGTGCACTAGAATCCTGCTTATTTTGTCCAACTCAGCAAATGCTCTGCTTGGAAAGAGCTGAGTTCATTTGGAGCCAGTTACCTCAGCTCTGAATGCCAGTAAGACTAACATTTATTTCTTAATATACAAAGATTATTAGTTGTGAACAGTTCCCTCTTTTTGATTTGCAAATTAGCATATTTTCTCTCCTCAGGGAATGATTGGTGTTGCTCTTTGGCCTGCCCAGGGCTGGTGCTACTCAGGTGACTAGTTTCCTGAGCAGCCCATCTTGCAGGAAAGCATAATTGCTTCATGAGAGGGAAAATATGGGTGTAGTTGGGACCATATGACTAAAATAAAAATAAATTATTGTAATGCACAGTTAGTGATAACTTTGCAGCTCTGCACAAAGGATTTTGTACAATGGATAACTCAGAATGTGCCTGTTCACATAACTTGGCCCATAACTCTAAAATTCAGTTCAGCAACCAGGAGGTAATTGCTACTTACATCAAATCAAACAGCAGACAAGTATCTTTTCCATTCAAGTATCAAGGGGCCAGAATCTTAGAGGGTGTAAGATGTTGTTTACAGTAGCCAAGGATGTGGCCTGTATTGTTGGCTTTTCTTCTTTCCATCATGCTTGCCAATTAGCGAATGAAAGTGCAATGAATTAGCAAATGCCTTAACCAGGGCTATCTCTCACAGCCTTTATGAGTCCTGCCTTGCTCCTGCTGGGGTTGGACTGACTCCTCATTCCAGTCACAGGTATTTTCACGAGAACAGACTGTTTCTGTCATAGGCCACAGCTGGGCCTCTTAGAAGGCTGAGATTAAAAACTTCTTTAGTCACAGCACAGCAGCAGCAGATGAAACAAAGAAATCAGACTATTAAAAACTGCTTTGGGTTTTTTAAGGGGGGTTTGTTATTTATTTTTTTAAGTCAATGATAAATCGAAAATCTTGTCAACAACTTCTTGACTCACTCTTTGGTCCCTACCTGCTCACATCTTCCTCAAAACATTTTGGAGATCAGTATGTTTCTCTCTACCCAAGCAGACAAAACGGTTCTGACATCTTAGCTGCTTTCTCCTATCTTTCTAATACTTGCATTGCCTGCTTTCCCACATCCATATGAAATTCCAGTGATCTGATTGTTTTTCTTTCTGACTTTTCCTATATATACTTTCCCAGCTTCCTAACACTGTGCTTAAATGTGCAGCTTTAAGAAATGCATGAACATCAAGGTGCTAAAGTGAACTCGGTGCACAAACTGAACTCTGAAGTCTCCTCAGCAGAACAGCATTTTGTTCCTACAGCTGCCTGGGATCCCGCATGTCAGAAAAGTCTTATGTTTAATTATCAGGAAATTGAAGCTGCTGCATAATGTTTTATTTGCGCTGAACAAAAGGTTCTCTGGGAAATATAGGACGCCAGTTTTGCAAGTCTTAGAGAAGGACTTCAAGCACCACAGGAAATTAAATATAGGCATAAACATTCATAAATAGTCTTAAGTAACCACCAAGGCTGAGAAATTCACGTTGTAGATCCATGTGGTGTTTTCAAGTCAGTAGTTTTGAGCTGCAGTGTGTTAGGAGGGTCAACGCTATTATTCCCATAACATAGGTAGAAGAACTGTGAGTATGGACATGCCAATGATTTCTTGTGCTTAAACAAAACTATACCCACACAGCAGCTGTAAATAATTGCCCAAATTTGTCATTATGTCCTATATTATCCAAAAATAAAAATAGCATAATTAAACCCTTTCCATTTACCATGACTAAGAGTCTACCATTGGCAGATGTAGGTTCATGTCTTAGTCTACTTCATTTCTAGTAAATCATTTTGTCTGTGTCATGGTGGACAGGGACATAAACTATTGGACTTTTGGGAGAAGTAATAATTTTCTGAATGAACATGTAAGGGATGGTAGAAAGCCTCAGAAATGGAAAAGAAATAATGCAGTCCTAAATAATGGAGAAGGTAATTTGAAGATAGAGACAATCTCAGTAAGAAAACTGGATTAAGGTTTTAAGAAACATAGTGATGAGACAGGAGATTACTGTGGATTCCCTAAATGAGGATTATACAGCTGATTAAATTCTGTGAAGATGGCGTATAATCCCAGGACCATCCCTTCAAAATTCCTCTCCACAATTTCACAGCAAAGACTGTCCACAGCTAATCTGTTTTACAGCAAAACCGGGGCGTATTAGCAAAGTGTTACTAGAAAGGAGCCAGTGATGACTACATATCCATGGTGCCGTGATATGACACAGTGTGACATAACCACGTTTCCCAGGGCACATGCACAGGGTCTTCTGCTTGGTATAGACTCCTCTCCGTCTCTGCTCTATAAACACTGGGGTTGATGTTCTAGCCCCATCTTGCAAAGTGGGCTTTGTATTTCCCTGAGTATTTCACAGCCTCATTACCTTCAGGAAAACCATGGAATGGACATCTGGCTGGGCTCTGTGAAAGCTCCTGCAACAGCCTTTGCTATTTGATAAACTTTCCCAAGTTTGTGGCTCAGAGAAAAAAATGTTTCTCTTTTACCTTAATGCAGAGGCATTTGAGGATAATGAGGAGCCTGAATTTCCAGCATTCTCCCTCTAATAGCGATAGGGTTTAAGGTAATATATGATGGTAGCAATCGTTTGACTCCAGCAGTAAGATATGGCTTATTAACTGCAATAATGACTAAGGCTGCATTAGAAAAAATGTTAGATTGATCAACTCGTCTCATATTCCTTTTGACTTTTTCAGTTGTTCTATTGCTTCTTGAGATGCCAGACCATGCAGCAGACTATTAACTTAGCAGGTAGTTGAACTAAGACTGAGAGATAATGCAGGTCCTGAGTCCTGCACAACAGCTGCTGGCCGTGCCAAGGAAGTTCTGTGCCGCACTGCAGAACAGGCCATTGTGCTAAGGTCAGCTGGTTTTCTTAACTCATATGTTGCTGAAAATCTATGACTTTTAAAGCCTTTTTTTGGCAGCCTTTGTTAAGGCCAAACACTACTCAATGCAAATCCAAGAGTCGGTCCTGATGGGAGTAAGCAGCTATTCTTCATGAATAACGATTGCGCAATCAGGCTCCAAATGAGATATTCACCCAACCTTTCTCATTTGCCTTCTATAAATCACCTTCTCTATGTTGGCATCTCTTCCCTCTAGAGAAAATGGCTGACAAACAGCATTTTTATTACAGTGAGCAGAACAGAACAGTGGGAGTGTTGTATTTCAGACATGTGATTGAGAATGATCATTAATAGCCGTGTTTTGTCAATCACAGGAGGGAGTCAGGAGGGGACCTTCAGACAGGGCTAATGGTCAATGCATTGCAAATACAAACGGTTCCTAAGGTAAAGAGGCTTACAGCTCCAAATGAAGTTCCCTACTTTCAAAGAGTGATCTGCAACTTCTAAGCAGATGGCAAAATGCAAAGATGAGCTTGCAGATTGCTTCTGTTCTCTTCTGTAGTTATTTGGTATCATCCATCACTGAGGCAAGACACTGAAATGGTGGATTGATAAAGCTGTTCTCTTGTAAGATTATCACAATGCTGCTGCACTGTAATGTGCCTTCCTCTGCTGGATGTGTGTCATTGACACAGGCTGAGGGCAAGTAGCTGGGAGGCTATGTGATAGACTTGAGAGGACACCACAGGAGGATTGAATAGCATCACAACCTTTTCTTTATAGCTAATGATGTTTGGGTTTTTTCTGTTTTTTTCTAGGATGCTTCTAGTTCAGTTTCTCGGACTTCCATTGTAGGTGTGCTACTCAGTAACCTCTTTATGCAGATGCTCAGATTTTTCAGTACCTCATCCTTTGTCCTGTATTACTAAAGAATTAAGAATCTTGGTATCAACACTACATGCTGGTGACTTCTTCAAAGATATTCTTGTAAGATATTCCGTTAGACACAAGTTCCTTTCCAGTGTTCTCTCCATCTGAAGAACATTTTTTTCTGTGCTAAAAAAATGTGAGTGAATTACTCTTTGGAGACCTTTGACAAAATGCCACCTGCAAACAGGCAAAGCTAAAGGAAGGGGCAATGCCACCAGATAAATCTTTAACGCACAGCATGAAGAGAAGGCAGAGCAGAATTCCTCTGGCATTTTCTCAAGTCCCACTGTTTCTAATGATCCAGTGTTCCCTACTTTATATTACAAACACTTCAGAGCTATTTCTAATTTTGAGTCTAGTGCATAAGCCACTCTGAGGATCTTTGGATGTAATCTTATTTGTAGCCAGACCTCTGTGAAATCAACATCTATTTCAAAATAAGAAACAATAAGTGTTTTCTCTGCAGAAATTATTAATGCTGTCAATCAAGTAAAAGAAAAAAAAACAAAACAAAACAAAACAAAAAAAAAGATGTGAAGCAGAGACTAATTTGGCTTTGTATATAAGAAAACTCGTTTTACCTGTAATGAAAAGATTCCTCTGTGGTTTTGCATGTTGTCATATTTTTTCTTTTGGTTTTCTTTAATAGGTGAGTTGATTTGGCCTGACAAAACTTCACTTGCTGTTTACTGGCATTTGTTCAATAGCAGTATTAATCAGGTGCAGAACTGGAAGTGGCAGAGCTGTGGAAGACCAGCTCTCCAGACAAGGCATTTGGCTGGGCTCTCAGATTATTATCTGAGCCATAACATCTTGTGGTGACACTGTTTTTGGGACCCAAGTTGGTGTCTCTACATGGACAATGTGCTGTGCAGACATCAAAGGTGTCTCTGAGTTGGTGGTGTACTGCGAGGTGTGGTAAATCCTGCCACAGGTTAGCCAGAATGGCTAGCGATGTATCCAGATCTTCTAAGTCTCAATGTCTTGGTTTTTCCTCAAGACAAATCTGTAAATATAAGTCTGGTGCTTGCTCATGATTTTCATAATTAATTTTTTGTTATCAAGTATGTTGAGAACAGGCTCCTGGGGAAAAGACAGGTTGTATTCTTCAGAAACACTGTTGGAATGATAAGTGCCTTGCAGAAGTGATCTCCATCACAGCAATCAGGCACATGCCTCATGCTGGCACAACAGGGAGCTTGCCAGCAAATGAGCACTGTGCTCCCTTCACTGTCAGGTGAAATCCTTGAGAACTCAAAGTTTTGTCATGCAACTGAAGTCCCATCTCTTAGGCTGCTTGAGAGGATTGATTCCAGAATTCAAAAATGCCTCTAATGAGCACGAGTTAATCTCAGTCTTCAGAGCAATTCTAACAACCACTTAGCCAACTGTTCCCACACCCCTGCTAACCTAAGGAAGGATATTGGAGAAGACAGAAGCAAGACTCTCCTCAAAGGTGCACAATGAAAGAACAAGAGCCAACAGACACAAGTTGCGGCAAGGTGTAGTCCAGATAGATATAAGGACAACATTCTTTACAGGGTGGTTAAACACTGGAACAACTTCCCTGGAATGGTGTAATCTCAGTCCTTGACGATATTCAAAACTCAGCCAGATGAATCCTTAATTATCCTGGTTGGTTGGACTCAATGATCTTGGAGGTCCCTTCAAACCATGAAGATTATGTGTTTCTGTGATCCTAATCTAGCTTGGAAGCTGGCCTGCTCTTCTCAGAGGCTGGACCATATGACCACAGTGGGAGCCCCTTCAAAGTTGCTTTATGATTATATGATTCTGTATGAACTGTGCATTGAGGCACAGACAATCACAGCTGAATGGGAATGGACACTGAAGGAGAGTCTCTTCCTAAGTGCAAGACTGCTCCAAGTGAACAGGGCAAGATTTGCAACCTTGTTATGTCCATTTTGTAGTTATGCTGGTGGTACTGAAATCCTCGGGTCTGTCAGCCATCAACACTCTCTTTTAATACATTCACTTCTCCAAGAATTTAACTTTTTGTGAAAATAATCTGTAGATGATTAGATGAATGCCCCAACATTGGCAAAGAAATACAGCTTTTCCACCTGAATTAGCTTTTTGCACTTCTCATTTTCCTACAAAAAGCTTACAACGCTGCTAGCTGCAATGCAGTTCTCAGCTGTATTTAAGGACGTTGCCACAGAAGCCATGTGCATTTACTTATTGATTTTTCTTTCTTTTTTTTTGGCTGTTACTTTCAGCTAAAGTGAACTATTGCCAAATTGTGAGAACAGGAATATATGATAGAGGCCAAGTGATTTCTTTCTGATTTCTGAAAATTTAAAGAAAGGATGAAGTGCCACTTTCACTCTAGGAAGTTCCATCCCATAAAAATAATAGCTTTGATGAAATACTTCAGAGTGGAACAAATGCAGGTCCTTTCCCTACTTTTTACTTTGAAACTCATATTCCGTACTGGAACACTTAAATAAATTCCAGTCAGAGTGGAAATTTAATATCCACAATTAGGCAGACGGAAAGAGCACAGCATCCAGTGAAAATAATTTGTTGGTAAATTTGTAGCAGAGAAGTTCAATTTAGTTTTTCTTACCTTGCTGACTATCATTGGGAAGAAAGTGCTACAGTATTTGGAGCTACAGAAAACACATAAACTGTGTGGCTTGCATCTGAGGGTGCAAGGAAAACATACTGTTTCTAAAATACTTTTCTTTCTTCCTTCCAATGACTATACCTCACTTTATCGGAGCAGTAGAAGACAGTCTTGCCAGATCCCAGTGAAGATGGTAGTTTCGCTTGCTGCTGAACGAGGAACACATAGGACTTGCCAGACTGCACCAGATTGCTCGGCCAGCACTTCTAATCACGTCCTTCGGTCTGCCAATACCGCACCCATGTAGGACGCAGTAATGAAATGTGAGATTATTCCCCACACAGTTCAATGCCAGCTGACGGCAGCGGGACATTGCTCACTGCCTCAAACCTTCAGATCAGCAGAGGGCAGTGACAGCAGAGCTCCACCTTGTGTTTCAGCACAGGCAACTTTTATGCATGAGTAAAACAGTGATGCTGGTTTCTGACCTCAGTGTGTTTTACTCGGTCTGAGGAGTGCTTTCGTGGTGGTCACAGTAATAATATTCAGGCACCGCGAACAGGATTTTAATTCCCGCTGGTTTAAGTGCATATATATTTATTTAAATGCATATTTGTTTCATTGTTGCTTTTAATTGTGGTTTGAGGAAAATAAAAGCAGTTTGTAGGGGTCAGGGTTGACATTCCCAGTGGCAAATTTCAGCTCTGTGAAAAAGAGTTACTTCTGGTGTGGAAAGTCAGGCTAGAGTGTGCTCAGGCACTCTGAGATATGGCTCTCCTGCCTCTTCCTGGGGGTGGCTGCGCTGAGCCAAGGTGGGCAATCCACTTCTCTGCAAGCTGATTTCTGCAGCTGTGTAGGAGTGTGCTACAGTGAGAACGTACACAGCAACATTTCTGGCAACTAGAACAAATACTCTGAGCTTTGTCAAAATATTCCAGTATTTTTGAGTTCCTGTAGAGAAAGCAATCTTTTTTGGTGGCGAAGATGATAGGCAAAGTCTTTTTCTTTCTTTACTGTTTTGTAAAGACTTTAAGTGTGATGATTAGCCCTCATTTTCTGAGCGGCTCTGAATATGAGTCATAGCCCATAGGAATCATTTAATAACGAGAAACTGCTAAGCAGGCCTGATCACGACCCGCTGATGTAGATGGATGGTCTGTATTTATACTGAACCATGGTCTCTGTCCCAGTTGGTGCAATCCCAGCCATTCCAGTCTGAGGGCAGGAGGAGCTGTAATAACACTAGCAGAGCCATGTCACTTGGGCCAGAGCCCTGGGTACAGCTCTTTTTATTTATAGCACATTGATGATGAACAAAAATTATTCTAACATGATTTGTACACAATTTTATTTAGTGGGAAAAAATGCTTTAGTTCTGAGTAAGCCTGGAAAAAATACAGTTCTGTCTCATTTCTTGACAGAAAATGACTTCTTTGGTTTTGCTAAGCTGTGGTCCTTTGTGTGTGGAGGTGGAGACACAAGACGACTTTGTGGAACTGGGATTCCACCAAGCAGAAAGTTCCCTGAATGTGAAGTATTTAGTAACCTGTGGTTGATTAGTGAGAGAGTCAACAGATAACCTTGCAAAAGCATCTCCTGTAGAGAGCCAAGCTCTGCATGTGTTTGCTGCAAATGAACAGAGCAGATAAATCATACTGTCAGACCAAAATGGCATTTGCTTCATAAAATTTTGCAGCAAAATGTTAGTTAACAGCAGGAGTGGAGAGGTTTTGGGGCAAAGGAAGAATTATTAATGGGTTTAATCAATATGACTGCAAATTCTTGTTGAAGCTATGAAGAAAGCTATCATTCAAAACGTTGGCTGCATCTAGCTATTTATGTCTGTCCAGAAGATACCTAACTGTGTGCCCTGCCCCTCTTGCAAAGAATGGCAAACTATGGTAGATATGTGAATGCTTCCAGTAGTGGCTGTTGCTGGCAAATATGCTCAATGGACACTATCTCCCATCCTTATCCTCTCTGCATGCACTTTCTCTCAGTTTGTACTGGTGTAGCTAACTGCTGCCAGTTCCTTCTCTGCCTTCAGGCATTGATCGGAATTTCCATTTCTATCTCTATCTTCTACCTTCTAGTGCTTCGATCCAGCTGTGCTAAGAAGCATGATCCCTGCCCTGGATCCCAGGATTTTGCATTTTTTAAAACTTTGTATGTACTGCTTTGATGCAACTTGTTTCTCTTGCAGGGTGACATCTCTGGAGATTGGCAGTTAGTAAGGAGCTTACGGTGAGGAAATGAAACAAAGAGGCAGTGAGGCTGCATGGAAAGACATAACAGGTTGTGTGCGTTGACAAGAACTGTGCTAGAACTGTTATAGAAGTAGTCTTTCTAGGTGAAAATAAAAAAGATAAATAAAATCCCGCTTATCACCACGCCTTTATGTGGGCCATTTCTTGGTCATGACAAGAAGTGTGCTCCCCTCCTTTACGATGCACAGAAGCCCAATAGGTTTCAGTTCCATGATACTCCTTGTGCAAACATGTAAAACTTTCTGAGTACAGAATGTGCACTTAATAAGGCATCGCTGTACAAGGGCTTTAAGAGGGCAGATTTGCACAAATGTCACCAGGCTGTGGCAGAGCAGCTCAAGATCTGGAAAGCGTTAGTTATGCTTTCCAAGTGGTGTCACCAGCTTTCACTGAAATAGCAATTCCAGGCTAGCCCCACAAAACAGCAGAGGAAGAAAGGACAGAGTCAACAATCCTTGTATGACCCTAAGATGAGGCTATGGGTTAATAAAGAGATGGAAAATGTAGATCACTCTTTACTCCAATGCCTAAAATACACAGATAACTATTTTCTCAAGTGACTAGGAATAGTATGAAGACTTTCCGATAGAAAAGGATGAGGAAAAACAGTCTGCATGAGCTGGTGAAGAATAATGGAAATATTAGGGAGAACTTTACAGCACGTAATAACCGCTTCTAATCAGAAATAGGTCACTGTAGGGATGGTACAGAAGCAGAACTCTGCAATGTTTTAGGGCTCTGCCAGGCCACCCGAAGAGTATCCAGGAAGAAAGCCAGTTTCTGCCATTTTAAGTTCATCAAGGTTTCTGTCACTAAAAGCCGAGCTGCTTTTGTTGCTTTTGAAGAGGAGTGTGAGTCTGTATGCCTGTGTATACATGTGAGGAAATTAAAAAATGACAATACAGTTGCTTCTTTTGAGGCTGACACAGACTAAGGAAGATAAAAATAAGCAAATGAAATGAGCCCAAGGAGAAGGAGCACAGAGGAATTGCTGATCAGCACATCCAACTCTTGCAATTTTGCCTTAAAGTAAAATGCAGCTTTTGAGGAAAAAAGATGAATAGAACCGCATTGACTGAAATAAGCAGAAGCAGCTTTTCACAGTTTCCTTGGGGGGATTCAACAGCTCCAAGTAGGTTTTAGATCTTGTGATATGATCATTCATCTTTGGCCTTCCCTCACGCTGCACTGTCGGTTTTGTTGAACTGCACTGCACGAAGACTATTTTTCTTCCTTGGCATGGGACCAGCAGGCGAGAGACATTTCAACAGTTCTGTCCTGTGGGGATAGGAACTGCTGGATTTTACTAATTCATCTGAGATTATTGCTCTAGTCCAGATAATGGAAACTACTTCTTTTCTCCTCTAGGTCCCTCCCTTTCCTACAGAGCTAGCTACCAATTCTGAACTGGTTCTCTCTTTATTTTCAAGAAAAGAGAGCACACGACTCATGGGGAGCTATTTATCCAGATAAGAATTTTCTCTGGGGTTTGTAATGCTTCCTAGGGAAATGGACCATTGCTTCTTTCTGATAGAGGAATCAATCACTGAGCATTATTAGCAAGTGAGAAAACACACACATTTTCAGATGCCGTCTTCATAGCTTTGTGCATTTATCAAAAGACTAATGAGGAAACATTATAGAATCCTGATTCCCTTCATTTGCATGAAAAAGACATCTAGCCTGGTGGAAATTACTCCCAGGGAATGCCCCAGCACACAATATCTTTCTGCTCATTGCAGTAATACCAGAAAATCTTCCCTGCAGCAATTTTTGCTGCCCTGGGGTGTTTCAGTGCAGTGACTGAGACCATGTTCTTGCGCAGCTTTGTGCTAACTAGAACAGCTTTAAGGCTGCTCTTCCTTACACAGAACATGCTCTGTCTTACAGCCACATGAAGAAACGTCCTTGCTCCTTTCTCTTCCTTAGGTGAAGCAGGACAACAAGGACAGAAAGAAATACAGTCATGCTTTTATTTCTACCTTTCAGGAGTAGAACAGAAAGGAAAACAAGACAAAAAAAAAACTCCTGAAAAACTTTGTGGGACAATGCGAACACATAAACTGTCATTGAGAGAAGCAGTTCTGCATTATTGAAGCTTGAGGTTTTAATTGTACGCAAGGGGATTTTGTACTTATTCCCTCTGAAATTCAGACAGGTGGAGCACCATAGGATTCCTTGGCATTCCCAGTGGCAGCACTGAAGATGACTCAAACTGTAACACTCCACCCCGCTCCTGGGAATTCCAAAAATACAGCAATGGATGTACAGACATAACAAATGGCTGTGAGATTTTGGCACAAATTGGTTTGAACAGAGTATATCTGGGGAGCATGAGGAAACAAGGCATTCATTCCACTCTGCTAAGTCACCGATCGCTCACAATTTGACCAAAAAGAGGCATCCTTTGAAGAGGAAACGGTTATGGAACAAGTAGCCTCATTTTGGATACTCTTTTTCCTCTCTTCTTCTGGCTAGTCCTTCTGGTCCCTCTGCTCTTGGACATCCCTTCTCTTTTAGAAAGGGTACTTCTGACAGCAATTCCCTTCCCACACTGAGCGTCCCTCCTAACATGGGCCCTGCAGAGCACCAAGGAAGCGGTGTAAGCGGGAGGCATGCTGTGGCTCTGTTCAGACTGTAGCTCTCTTGCATACTGAGAAACAAAGCCAGGTTTCTCTCCAGAACATATTTAGCCAAAGCTACGCCCCTCTGATGTAAAGTGCTGAGGATGGGCTTGAAGGATCTTGAGCTTGGTGCAGAAATTTTTTCTTTCTTCTCGGTGGGAGAAATGTATTCAGGATTTATACCCTACTCCCCTTTAACCAGTGGAGACAAATTCTTCCAGAGTTTCTTGTTATTCTCACCTTTTAAGAAGCAGGTGCAAAGGCTCTTCAGCCAAAAAGGGGCCATACTTGTAGTAAAAATGGTACATATCTGTCATACTAATAGTCAAAAGGAAGGGCCTGTCTCTTCAGAGGAAGAACAGGTCCACAAGAATGTGTTCTTCAGTTTCAGCAATCAGTAATCCAGGGAAAATCCAGTGAAAACACAGTCGCATCCCCTATAGAGAGGGGATGAAGGTACAAATTTCCATGTGGAAGTATACCCAGCTATTGAATAATGTAATGGCCTTTGCTGCTTGGTGGCATGGTCCAAAATGCTGTACCCAACATCCACCAACAACCTTGTCTTTCCATTTGTGAGAATTACTTAACATCCTTACCCAACTCCCAGGTTTCTAATAAATCATTTTGAAGATCTGGGGGAAAAAATGGCTAGTGAGATCACATTTTCAAAACAAATGATCCAAATTTCTCCCCGGCTGGCTGGTCCCCTTCTAGATCCAGTGTTTATTACATTTTAGAAATTTACTATATAAAGTGCAAATACTTAAAATTTGGCTCATGAAGCTACGGGAGGAGGAGCAGTCTGCAGAGTTCAAGGGGCTTTTTTGTACTTTGCCAGTTGTAGCCACTGGAGCTGGAATAGCCTTTGCTGTTATCAGGAAATTAATTGCTCAGACTTGAAACTGAGGTAGCATCTCTTACTGCAGTTATTCTCCAAGATTACTGAGACGTCACTGAGTGGAAGAAAGTGTTAATAACAATTCAGCATGGACTGTTTCCCCAGACCTTCAATTTCTTGGTGGAGAATTATATTTTTTAATTCTTTTAATGAAGGTTGTCCCAGAGGTCAAGGAATTCCTAACTGACACTGGCAGACAGGATTATACATTAAACAGGGCTTAGGGGGATGTGCTTGCAGAGAAGCTTTTGGGACAGAAGTTCTGCAAACCCCTTGCAGAGCTTTGAGTCCAGGTTTTGTAGAGAGAGGCAAGAAGCTCAAAACTGCCCTTTTAAAGTAAACAAAGTCATCAGTTACAGCCCCCAATTTCATCTTCTGATTGAGCTTGTTTGAGGAAAGAAATCATATTTTTAGGCTTATTAAGTTGAATTTTCTGCCAGCAGCACTGTATGGCTGGATTGCACACATATGGAAATGAGTTCTTATCTGTCCTGACACACTCCTGATGGCGTTAGCTCTGAAGGACCTAATAGAGGCAGTGCTGGTGTCTGGACAATTTTCTTCATAGCTGCTTAAAGTTCTATTTGTTTAATGTGTGTGCAATGTCTAAGGAAGATAGGTGCTGTGCCGGTCCCAGCAAACACACATCAGCCCTAGCCAGGCTCACAGGAGGGTAATTTCCTTGCTCCTGGGGTAGGTATCACTGTATGAAGGCCTGTGTGCCTTCATTCCCATCTCACTGCCATTCCAAAGGGGAAGGTGGCTGTGGCAGGGAAAGGCTGCATTACAAATTAGAGGTGTCCTTTTCCCGCATAGGTTCTGAAGCCTCTTCCTCCCACCCTTAGACGTGATAGTGAAAAGAGATTCCTAGAAAAGCACCTAATCTCCAGCATACTCTGCCTCTTGCTCCAACAGCCACCTGGGCTGCTTCCCTCAGCCCAGGATTGCAGAGCTCAGAGTCAATGAAGCATTTTGTGGAAAAGCTCAGGCTTTCATTTAAGTGTCTGGAGCTAATGAAGGAGTTCCTGCTTCTCACTGTTCTCTATCATCAGAACTCCTTGTGTGGCTTTAGCTTCTGACCTGGTGGATACAAACATCTGGGGCTGCTGAAGCTGGCTAAGGCAGGTCTATGGGGGTAAAGTGGCTGTACCTGCCCTCTGCTTGCAGAGAAGCCATTCCCATGGGGTGAAGCTTCATGACCCATTCACAGCTTTAGTGCCATCAGCATTTCTCTTGTTTTCCTTCTAAAACGATTAAGTGATCCTAGAAATAGATTACTGCTGAAGCCGTTTCAGAGCATTTAATTTGTCCAGACTTCTATGCTGCAGGCTACAAGTTCCTTTGAATAAACAGAGTCTGTCTGCCAGGAAACCTGACTAGCAGGGATTTTTTAAGAGCAGGAATACAGCACAGAGCATTTGCAGGCAGTGGGATAAATTTTATTAAGTGTGAATATGTGCAGGGAACTCACAACTTACTTTTATCTGCTAAAGAATAAACTATACGGGATGTGACACAGCAGAGATCTGTGGGGCTGAATCTATATTGGTGAGAAGACTAAAACTTACTATCTGGAAAGCAGATATTTAGGGAAATACTGACCTTAAGCAGCCCTCCACAGGGATGCTCGGAACTTTAAAGAATGTACTTTCTTACCATCTTATTAGTAGTGGATGTTCGTACCCAGAGAGATGGATGCTGTGCAAAGAGAAGCACTCCCCAAAGTGTCATACCATCCATTCCCTACCTGTGAGAGACTATCTTTTGTCAAAGGGCACGGTGTGAGCATTTCCTGGCACCTGTTGAATCCCTGATCATTTAAAAGTCTCTAAAATGTTCCAGTTATTCTGAGCAAGTGGTGAGTGCTTCTGTCAGTTTAAAAGTTTCAAAGTACCAGTTTCCTTCCCATTCTGCTTGTATTGTCCATGGTGTGAGCTGCAGCTTTGGGACAGGTTGTGATCCGATCTCCCAGGGTCTGCAGTCCTGGCATGCCTCAGGAGGGGACTGAGCATCATTCACAGCCCCACGAAGAGAGTTTCCATCAGGACTGAGACTAAGGAGAGCTGAAATTGTGGGTACCCCTTTCTGGAATACTTATGTGGGAAGGCTGAGGGCTGAGCCAGCTCAGTAAGAGTGCCCCTACTTAGGGTTTTAGTTCATTCTGTCTTAAAGAAGGGTTTTAATTGTGTTTTGATTGCACATACTAATTAGGTAAATAGAAATTCTGTAATTTGCTGAAGGGATTTTTCTTACTGTAGGGATGGTACCTTCAGAGCAATCTTCCCGAGGAGATCCTGTGAGCCCACATACTGCCATGTGGAGAATCCTGGCATTGCGCTTTGGTCATCAAACATTGCAAACCTTCTCTGGAGTAGAACTGATCGCCAAATTTTCTTTTGCAACTCTCCAGGAGATAAGCTAAATTTGATTAACAATACTAAACCATTCTGAGCAGAAGCATTATCCTAAAAAGAAGAACATTTGGAAACATTATGCCATTTAGTAGGAACTTTGCTATATCGGTTTTACGTGGGAGGTACCTTTAGGAGTTCAGTGCTTGAAATGGCTGTTATGGTGACTAGCTTCCATGTGTCCCTCTGCAGGCTCTGCTAGAAGAAAGGTCCTCTGAAAGACAACTTGGAGAGCCTGAGCTGGCCTCTTGCTCTCTGTTTCTTACACCCACCATTTCTGTTGGCTCATCCATTGCTGAGGGAGAGCAGCCCTGGAGGTGCTGTGGGTGAAAAGGCTACTTCAGAGCTCTCCCCCTGAGCCCCAGGTGTTCTTCAGTTCCTCAGCCCCTGTGGCGCTGCAGTCCTCCCTCACTGAGTGCAGAACCACTCACTATTTCAAGGGTCGTTTCTCTAACAAGATTTGGAAAGACAGCGATGTGGGAAGCAGGCACTTCAGTACTGAACAGTATTACTGATAATTACAATAAGCCATCAACCTCAAATTTTAACAACGCAAGAGCAAACCAGTGGAAATTGCATCTGAAAAAGGCTTAATTGTGCAGAAATGACACATAGATTGGCATCACGAAAAAGGGAGAATTGAGAAAGCTGCATATTTTCAAGGTAGTGAAAAATGTCACATATCTAATTTAGCGCAATTGAACAATCACTGGTTTACAGTCTCCTAGAGCAAAATAAATGTCAAAGCAAAAGCAGCTCATCTGCTGCAAGAAAGAACACCCCCTAGTCAAACATTCAATTGCACTGATGATATTGCTGTTAACTTAGCAGTATATTGCTTTTTTGAAATGACATGAAGTGTACATGAAAGCTGTAGACTAAAGGAAGCGTGTGCTGACTGGGTTTTTGTGCTGTGTTTCAACTGCATCTTTGTTAGTCATAGTTAGAGGTGTTACCTCAGTAAAGCGGCATTATCTCCTCCTTAACTGAATGGCTGGCAAATGCATTCATCAGCAGGAAACTGACGTCAAACAAGTGCAAGATGCCTGGATAATTCTGCTGAACTTTCTAGGGGAACCAGCCCCACTGCTCACAGTAGGCTTCTCTCTTCTCTTTTGTACAAAAATTCATTGAACAGAGGTACAGGTGGGAAATTTCCTGAAGGTGCCTCTGGAATGACATAAGCAATTTCTGTTTTATATAATTTCTTACAAATCCAAATATTCAAAGAGACCACCACAAAGTAAAGCCATGGAGATACTGTGTTGGTTGATGTCAGGCCAGACCCACCACAAGTCACAGCTGAGAAGACTCAGAACAGAGCACTGAACAGCAATGATTCAGATCACCATGGGATGGCAAGACCATTATTGCTTATGAATGCCTACAAGAATAATTCTTGATGCATTCTTACTCAGGCTGGGCAGCTCTGAGGAACACTGGGGTGCAGTAAGGGAACTACTCTTCAGTCAAGAAGGGAAAGGCTGAAGGATAGAAATCTAGGCTGAATGTAGTCACTGCTTATAGATAAATCAGTTGTATTGGCCATCTAGGCACCTAGCAGGAGAATATACCTAATTCTGCAAATAGATATATGATACCCATTTAATGAACATACCTGCTTCCTCTACCAGTCTGTAGGTAGTGATATTGCTTTGCTAATTACCATGATAGAAACAAGAAGGTTGGAACTACGAGAAATGAGACTGATGATCAGTCTGCTAGAGAGAGGACTTGGGAGAGTAGTTGTTCCAGGTACAAAAAAAGGACATTGCGGACTTGTGAGGGAATTTCTTTCTGTGCTCTAAGCCATTAGAGTCAAGAATGAGGAGCTGGGATTGCTCCTGGCTCAGGAAGAAAATGAACATAGTTAAGTGGCAGAAGGGGGAGAGAGAAGTGGGGAAGAAATAAGACTTTATGGGCGTAATTAGGCAGTAGAACTTCATTTCTCATTATTGGATGAGACAACCTGTCAACTGCATTTGCTTACAAACCCTTCACTGCCAAAAGCAGCTTGCTATGGTCAGAGACTGAATCACTGCCTTTGCTGACAGAGGAAGGAGGGGCTCCCCATATGCTCACTTTATATTATTAGCTTCAGCATATGAATGTGACAGGTCTAGGAGGGAACAAAGAAAACACAATGGACTTCAAAGGTCCTGGAATGGTGGCATTTAGAGATTGTAGTGACCAGCATAAAACTGATGTTCTTCTATGGCTGGTACATATTGGAATCCAAATTAGACCCAAACCAGTTTTCCAGTAAGGGGAGCTGCAGAAATAGCTAATAGCCTCCCCTCAGCAGCTGTAATAACCATATGCAGAAGATATCATGCTGAATAAATATAAAAATAACATTTTGGACATTTTTAAAACACATCTTTTGCAATCTCCAAGTACAGGATTGGTGATTCTTCACATCACACTGTCATTTGTGGAAGTGCAACAGATGGAGAAACAGTCGTCAATGATACACCAGAAGCCAACTCAGGGCTGAAACTGGTGTCAAGGGGTGCCCTAAGAGAGACAACTGTGATGGAAGACAGCCTCTGGAGATGACCTGCAGGAACCCTGGATCACGGCATTTCTGATGGGTGTGTATATTTTATATGCAACTACAGGAAGCAGTGTTACCAGATCATTCACAGAGGTGTCAAAAGCAAGGGGACACCACGGCTACTATTATCTGATGAACATTAAATCAGCCATCTAACGTTTGTGCATTGCAATACAATCTTTAATGACTTGATTGCATGCAATGTTGACAGAGGGCCTGGCTCAACCACTGCCCAGGGTGAACTTTGTGAGATAAATCAGCTGAAGTGCAAAGCACTGTTGTGTGTGAGACTCCGCTTTCTTGTTGGGGAGGCGGAAAGTCATGGACCGAGTGAGTCAGTCTTCTGCCTGAAGGGACAGAAGTGATAGCTGCTGAGCCAGTCACCTGGAGTGAAATTCCCCAGAGGCTGTTGCTAATTGTGTCACTAATTCTGTGGTAGCTGTGATATTCTAGTGTACTTGTGGCACCTGGACATGTTTTGTAGCACCACTGGCAAAGTACAACTGAAGTGAGTGCCGATTAGTGTTATGCGTGAACAAATGAAGTGTTACTGATACGGTGGTGAGTATGGGAGAAAATTGTGTTGAAGGCATCCCAAAAATGTGCATCCTATTCAGTGCACACTTGCTTGGTTCTTTGCCTGAGCAATAGGAACGGTACCAATTTCAGCTGGAGACTGTTATGCAAATAAATACCAGTGATGTGAAGCTCCCAGATTGGTATAATTAGTGATGTTTAAAAAGAGATTATTAAAAACTACATATTATATTTCTTAAATCATACTGCAGAAAGGGAAAAAAATTCCTTTGAGATTGATTTAGTGTTGTCCCTCCCGTGTGAATAGCTGGGAAAAGGCCACCGTATTTGTTGTTTTTAATATAAGGCCATACTGAACAGGTATTACATTTCACTGCCATCCTCAGGGAGACAAGCCAGTAGAGTAATTTTGACCTAAACTTGTCCACTCAACTTTGTCTGCCTCACAAAGATGGGGAGAGTAAGTGAAGTGGCCAGTGAGGAGGCTGAACATTTTCTTCTAAGTCTAGAGGCAGGAGGAGGTGGGAGTCTGCGATGTGTCAGGAAAGAGGTACGGGGCGTGTATCCCAGTTCACCAGGAGACTTGTCTGTAGGAAGTAATTCTGTCTGTGCAAAGGACCCTACAGTAACGAAAACCTGAGTGGAAATTCATGTGCTGCTGTCCTGGGATGGGATTGTCCCACACCTCTCACCTGAGAAGGTCAGCTCTGTGCTGACCCTGCTGAGCACAAGTCTTGGGCTGGTCCTTGTGCTGCTCCAGCCTTGTGTGCCATCTCCCTTCCCCAGGGTGACCTCCACAGCGCTGAGTCCAATAAGAAATAAGAGCTCTTTGATTTTCAAACGCAGTAGAAGTATTTTGGTAAGTCAGCTCTCCTATGGCTAAAGATCCTGCTCTTTTTTAAATTTTTAAACATTTGCAAAGTTATGGCTGTTGAGAGCACATTGTGTATTTGATAGCACTTTTATCATGGTTTCCCCTAAAAACCCAGTACAGCCATAACAGGGCTCCACTAAATTTGTGAAATAAATGGAATTACTGTGCCTTTGATTTGCAGATACTAGTAAAATCAAGGTAAGACAGACTTGGAAAAGCCAGTCCAAAACTGTAAATAGGGAAGAAAGGAAAAGGTAGAGGGAAAGAGATAGTATAGACAGAGCAGTTTTTCTTTAGATTTTGCTTTTTTTTAGTGGAGAAAGAGAAAGAACATTAGTATTACATTAGTCTTGCCAAATCCTGTTAAGACTTAAAACAGTTGCAGAGATGTTTATACTGGTAAAGCAAAACCCTTTGGAGGATCTAATAAGTTAATTTTCTTGGCAGAATTAGGAAATAATCAGCTGAAGGGAATGAGTGGAGAGAGAAAATCACAACAGAGAAAGGGGGAAAATCTGTTCAGTGACACGTCTGGCTCAACTTCAGAATTAATCAAAAGGGACAAGTAGTGTAGTTGCCTGGGTTTCAGTTTAACAAGGTACTTAAGTATATGCTTAAACTTAAGTCAGTATGTAAACTGACTTAATAACTTAGAAGATGACCTCATCAGAGCCTTTCTAAGTTATTCTGTAGTTAATCTGATCAATATTAACTTGTGGATGTTCAAAGACACATTTGTGCTAACTATGTAACTAAACCACAGCAGCAGACAGTTGTTTATTTTCAGTGTTTATGAAAGAAAAAATAGCTGGGCCCTGAAGAGTTAATACATCTATTTTCCTTCTTGCTTGCACTGAAAATGAGATCAGCAGTATATTTATTACATTTCCTAAATCATCCCAGACAGCCAGCAACAACCTTTTGCAAGAAGTTTTCTTGCTGGCTGCTTGAGGACAAGTTAACTCCTGCTTCAATTCTGTTACCTTTGAGGATGTTTTTGCCACAATGACTTTGATGTTTAGTGGACAAAGCTGAGCGGAATCAGGAGAAAATATAAAAAAATAATCTTTTTCACCTACACTGCTTGATGCTGCCATGATAAAATGCAATTTATTTATTAACAGGTATTTTGGAAGATCCTTCTAATCTAACATGAATCTGAACTACGAATTTCAAAGATATCTCAGCTTCCCTGAAGAAAGTGCAAGATATATTCAGCCTATCCTAAAATAGACCCTTAATGTAGAATAAATTGTAAATAAAATGTATTGACCCCTTGACTGTCTGCTTTCTCGACAAGTAACATCTGAGGGTGTACAGTTGGCTTTCTGACAAGTAAGAACCTTTTTGTTTTGCTCTGCTGTTGTCATTTTCTGGTTACAAAAACCCACCAGTATTCCAAAGCTTTACAATCTTTACTTTTTTTTTTGATTAAAGTTTAGCTGACTAGTTGTTTCTGAAGTGTAATGGATGTAGTGTGTCTTTGAGATATTCTACAGAAACCCATTTTCTTAATTAATTTTTCAACAAATATCTCAACATGATTTTCAGCAGCTTATAACCATGAGGGAGACGTGCTGGTTCTCCTCGTGAAGCAAAGTTATCATTGGGGTCTACACTTCTGCAGAGAAATCATGGCAGGGTTTGCTCCAGTGCTGCCCATTTAATAAACACGATATCTAAGAGAAAGTTTAATGGGAGTTAGATAAAGCATTGAAAGATTTACTTCTTTGCCTGTCTCTGGGTTTGATGGCTCTCTGGAACAGAAAACACCAGTTCCATAATTCACACGCCCCTTAAGCACAAGAAGTTTTTTTCCTTAATCTTAAAAAAATCGGGGGGAGGGAGGATTTTGTTGCCTGTTTTTTTGATTTAGAAATCTTTTGCCTTTTTGGAAAAGTTTGTGGGTGAGGAAGATGAAATGAGTTTAAATAAATATTTCCAAGAGCTTGGTACGGTAGTTGGCTTCTCATTTCTTCTCCCCCTCCACCCTTCTGAAGACTGCAGCCGTTTGGCTCTATAGTGTTTTCAGATCTTTACAGCCGTCATCCTGTCCTTGACTAGTTTATCAGCATTTTAGCATTTTGCATTCCCCAAAGCAGGGTGCAAAGTTCCCCGTCCATCTAAATACCACAATTCCCACAAGGGGACATAACAAACCTGCTCTGCTGTTACTTATGGAGAAAACCTGTTGGAATAGTCAGGACATATCTGCTACCTTTGTGAACGCATTCACAAATCCTAAGGGCTATTAAAATACAAGCATAAATATTGAAATAATTGCATTAGGCAGTCCTTATTCCTGGCATGCCACTTGCCATTCTTGACTTTCAAAGCTTTAGTTGGTAGTTCAGTCAGCAGCATTTATCCTGTGTGATTCTGTAATAATGAGCAGCCAGTACTGAAAAACCCAACGACAGAAATTTGTCCTCCAAAACATCTCAGTTAAACCCCAAAACATTATCTTTTTCCTTGAGGCACCACAAAATGGGACGGAATAAAAGGATAAAAAATATTATATAT
>VZRU01017843.1:130497-200959 GCA_013398155.1 Pedionomus torquatus | reverse complement strand
AACCATAGACTATACTTTAATAAAATTATTCCAAATAATACTTGATTAAAGGCTTAAAAATGCTTTACCCCACTGCTTGTGCTGACCATAGTTTTCTTAGCTTGAATAATAAAAGAAAGTTTTCCCTCCCAGTTATAAAGAGATTTTCAGTAGTAATTAGAGAGGTTTAGACACAAATAACATGCATGGGGGCAGTTTTACAACTAAGTGCCTTTGAAAATCCCAAAAGCTATTGATCTTCTGGTGTATTTCAAATTCTCATTTCTATTTCTAAATTAGTTTTACTGAAGAGTTTGTATGTGGTGAAACAATGCTGAAGTGTGTGAGCTTTGACTACCACAGGAGAATACGTACTTTTTAAACTTAAAAACTCTGAGGACACTTCTAGATATATTTAATATGATGAAAACATCTCTTGGTCTTACATGTTAAAGTCTACTTTTGGGAGGGATTTGATCAAACTTCTTTAAACGAGTGTAGCAGATCAGAAGCTACATACTTCGAGCATGTGCTTCTTACCGAAGTGTGATTCCACACGTTTTCAGAGCCTCTCTTACGTATGCGCTGTCGGCCCTTAGCTCTCGCAGAAGAGGAACAGCTTGTTATTAATTTGTGTCTGTTTTCTCACAGGAAATCTTCTAGGATATTACCATGGTAGGAGCCATATGATCGATGGAGTAAAGTGTCAGGAGCTGTTGGACAAAATATCTCTGGCAGTCTACAGCAGTTTTACTGCAAAATCTTGGACACCTTTCGCATACCAGACTCTGGAGGCCCAAACTCTGGAATTTTCCTTGGATCTGAGGGGATGACATGGTAAGGCAACATGTGTAGAGCTCAAGGCATGGAGGTCATCAGTGGGATCTGGTGGGTGCCATCCAGTATAGAATAAAAAAATGTGTGCCAAATTTCAGAGTACAAATGGAGGTAGAATATAAGGGGAGGCTCAAAGCAGGCATCAGATTAGGCTGCACCTGGAGCAGACTCTCCCGCTCTCACTTAGATGTAGCCTGTCTACACCCCAAACAGAGAATAACCTGTTCAGGTCCTAGAGGCAGGTGATGTGAAATATCTTCTTCCTCTCCCTGTGTTCACACCTCTTCCCATCCTCACCACAAAGTCATCACCCAACAGTCCATAGATCTTTCTTGCACATGAGAAGTAGTTCATAGGCTCTGAGGGACGAAAAGAAATCTGTTGATGACAAGTTGAGATTTGTTAGTAGGTCTGCTTACAGACACAAGCCTGCTTGTACATACAGCAAAGTTCACTGTAGGTGCTCTCTCAATTACTTTCTTTCTGAAAAAAAGCAAAGGTATTTTATCTGTAATTTTGATCACATAATTTATTTTCATAATGTCTTAAAGTGTAGAAACAATGCTTGCATCTCTTTTCTTGCCGTTCCAATACAGGTCTGTCGGGTGTGGTATTCGTGGACATTTTTTATTAGCTCACAGCTTTCAGTACTGATGCTGTTGATATAAGCTGTATCTGTAAATTCATTTGCACTGAAAAAAAAAAAAAAACAAACAAAGAAAAGTTGGGGAAATTAAATCCCAGCAAAATCAAACAGCTTGCATAGTGTAGTGCCTAGAACATTTTGTATTGGCCTTGTTCATAAAGGTTTGAGAATATGACAGCTATTGCATGTCATTCAGCAATTTCCTGTATGAGTCAGTGCAGAGGCATTTATCCCCAAGGAACTTGCAGAAACGTTCATTCTTAAGTCACTTGAAAGTAAAGAGAATGATGCGCTTCAGATTATAAACTCTGTACGTAAGCTCTCTGGTGTGGTCTGTAGCCCTGACCTAGGCTTTGGTGTCTGGCAGGTGTTCACTGGCCATTCAATCCAGCCTGTAAAGGTCACTGAAAAGGTCCCAGGGCTTTTATTTGCACTCATGTAGGCCCAAATACAACGTTTTCTAACTTTTCTTTTGGTGATTCCATTAGTAAAACTCATTTCTCATTCATAAGGCCAAATTTCCGTTAGGCCAAATTTCACTTTAGAAAAATCACAGCCTCAGGAGGATTTGGGTTCACCTGCCTGCGAGCGACACTGAAATTAATTTTCAGGAGTTGTCTTTAAGGCTTCCACATTCACTTGAGTTTTAAAAGCATTTCTTTTGTCACTGTAGCTTTTTTAAATTGAGAAACTGCCAGATTGTACTCCATCTCCCAAGTGCATCTCCCTTTGTGCAAGCGTGTCTTTGTCCTTACCTATGGCTCCTCCCTTTCATCTTAGCGTAGGTAGCAACAGCTCTTTACTCTGCCCAGGCAGTCTCAGAAAATAACTGAAAAAGCTTTGTCACTAAAAATCTGAACTTTTTCTAAGTTGTGGAAACAAGCCATAGCCTGTTGGAGGGCGTTAAATTCCCGTTTTCTTTATCTTCTGTTACCCTCTAGTGGCTGAGCCCTTGAGCAGCAGCATCTGAAGTAAAGCAGTTAACTGAAGGTTTTCATGCATTGATCTTTAACTGACCGTACGTGACCTCTAAATTTCCAATAAGTTTTATCTTAAAAAAAAAAAAAAGAAAACGTTAAAAAAACCCAAATTCCAATAAGTTTATCTTTGAAGGAAATCAGTGTGAGAAACACAATATTCCNTAAATTAGTTTTACTGAAGAGTTTGTATGTGGTGAAACAATGCTGAAGTGTGTGAGCTTTGACTACCACAGGAGAATACGTACTTTTTAAACTTAAAAACTCTGAGGACACTTCTAGATATATTTAATATGATGAAAACATCTCTTGGTCTTACATGTTAAAGTCTACTTTTGGGAGGGATTTGATCAAACTTCTTTAAACGAGTGTAGCAGATCAGAAGCTACATACTTCGAGCATGTGCTTCTTACCGAAGTGTGATTCCACACGTTTTCAGAGCCTCTCTTACGTATGCGCTGTCGGCCCTTAGCTCTCGCAGAAGAGGAACAGCTTGTTATTAATTTGTGTCTGTTTTCTCACAGGAAATCTTCTAGGATATTACCATGGTAGGAGCCATATGATCGATGGAGTAAAGTGTCAGGAGCTGTTGGACAAAATATCTCTGGCAGTCTACAGCAGTTTTACTGCAAAATCTTGGACACCTTTCGCATACCAGACTCTGGAGGCCCAAACTCTGGAATTTTCCTTGGATCTGAGGGGATGACATGGTAAGGCAACATGTGTAGAGCTCAAGGCATGGAGGTCATCAGTGGGATCTGGTGGGTGCCATCCAGTATAGAATAAAAAAATGTGTGCCAAATTTCAGAGTACAAATGGAGGTAGAATATAAGGGGAGGCTCAAAGCAGGCATCAGATTAGGCTGCACCTGGAGCAGACTCTCCCGCTCTCACTTAGATGTAGCCTGTCTACACCCCAAACAGAGATTAACCTGTTCAGGTCCTAGAGGCAGGTGATGTGAAATATCTTCTTCCTCTCCCTGTGTTCACACCTCTTCCCATCCTCACCACAAAGTCATCACCCAACAGTCCATAGATCTTTCTTGCACATGAGAAGTAGTTCATAGGCTCTGAGGGACGAAAAGAAATCTGTTGATGACAAGTTGAGATTTGTTAGTAGGTCTGCTTACAGACACAAGCCTGCTTGTACATACAGCAAAGTTCACTGTAGGTGCTCTCTCAATTACTTTCTTTCTGAAAAAAAGCAAAGGTATTTTATCTGTAATTTTGATCACATAATTTATTTTCATAATGTCTTAAAGTGTAGAAACAATGCTTGCATCTCTTTTCTTGCCGTTCCAATACAGGTCTGTCGGGTGTGGTATTCGTGGACATTTTTTATTAGCTCACAGCTTTCAGTACTGATGCTGTTGATATAAGCTGTATCTGTAAATTCATTTGCACTGAAAAAAAAAAAAAAACAAACAAAGAAAAGTTGGGGAAATTAAATCCCAGCAAAATCAAACAGCTTGCATAGTGTAGTGCCTAGAACATTTTGTATTGGCCTTGTTCATAAAGGTTTGAGAATATGACAGCTATTGCATGTCATTCAGCAATTTCCTGTATGAGTCAGTGCAGAGGCATTTATCCCCAAGGAACTTGCAGAAACGTTCATTCTTAAGTCACTTGAAAGTAAAGAGAATGATGCGCTTCAGATTATAAACTCTGTACGTAAGCTCTCTGGTGTGGTCTGTAGCCCTGACCTAGGCTTTGGTGTCTGGCAGGTGTTCACTGGCCATTCAATCCAGCCTGTAAAGGTCACTGAAAAGGTCCCAGGGCTTTTATTTGCACTCATGTAGGCCCAAATACAACGTTTTCTAACTTTTCTTTTGGTGATTCCATTAGTAAAACTCATTTCTCATTCATAAGGCCAAATTTCCGTTAGGCCAAATTTCACTTTGGAAAAATCACAGCCTCAGGAGGATTTGGGTTCACCTGCCTGCGAGCGACACTGAAATTAATTTTCAGGAGTTGTCTTTAAGGCTTCCACATTCACTTGAGTTTTAAAAGCATTTCTTTTGTCACTGTAGCTTTTTTAAATTGAGAAACTGCCAGATTGTACTCCATCTCCCAAGTGCATCTCCCTTTGTGCAAGCGTGTCTTTGTCCTTACCTATGGCTCCTCCCTTTCATCTTAGCGTAGGTAGCAACAGCTCTTTACTCTGCCCAGGCAGTCTCAGAAAATAACTGGAAAAGCTTTGTCACTAAAAATCTGAACTTTTTCTAAGTTGTGGAAACAAGCCATAGCCTGTTGGAGGGCGTTAAATTCCCGTTTTCTTTATCTTCTGTTACCCTCTAGTGGCTGAGCCCTTGAGCAGCAGCATCTGAAGTAAAGCAGTTAACTGAAGGTTTTCATGCATTGATCTTTAACTGACCGTACGTGACCTCTAAATTTCCAATAAGTTTTATCTTAAAAAAAAAAAAAAGAAAACGTTAAAAAAACCCAAATTCCAATCAGTTTATCTTTGAAGGAAATGAGTGTGAGAAACAGTATCTTCCTGCCAAACCAGAAAAAATGGTCTCCAACACTGAATGATAGAAAACCACAGCAGGAAGATAAAAATAGGCCCTAAAAATGGATAAAGGCCTATTTTTATCTTCCCTGACATCTTTCTGCACTAGGTAAGGAATGGGAAAGTCTATGAATTTAAATTTTAAATACTTAGGAAAGGATGAGTATATGAAAAAACTCCATTTTTACTTGTGGTTGTCATGGAGGAACAATCATTCAAGGTTCCTATGAAACAAAACTTTTGAATTTCAGCTTCTATTTCTAATTTCAGATTCTTTTAAGGTTTTGGAGGGATTTATACAACATAAATTGATCAATATGTTTATCTCAAGGGATGCAATCATTAAAATGTCTCGCATTTTTTGGTTTGTTCATTCTCAATTATCATTCTAAATTTATCGCAGGGTCAGAACAGTGTGCCTATTATTATTAACAACTTAACAGACTTTCATTCTTAGTTCCTGTTAAAGCAATAAAATAGGTCTGAGGGCAATCAGATAACTTTTAATACTTTTATAACTTACAAAGGGGTAGAGAGCTTCAGATGTGTATTTCCTTCAGAAGTACATTAAATTTAGTTTCATTTTCTCTGACTTTGGGGACATTAGAAATGTTCAGCGAGTGCTCGTGATGAGCTGTTTACACTGTCATGCTAATGGGTTGTGTGATATTAGCTCTGTTCTGGCAGAATACGTAAATAACCAACGTGGTTCTAGTTATGAATATGAGAACAGAACATTCAATTTGAAATTACATGGTTTCAATGTGATTCTGTTGTTTATTGCAACTAACAGAAACAATTCGATCAAATTTGCATAACTGCCCAATAGTTTGACATTTCATGTGATATATTTAATGGCACTATTTTCATCTGGCAAATCTTTCCATAAGAATTATACAGCAAAGCAAACTCAGCACATGTTCTTGATGAAGACTTTTCAAATAAATGTATTGTATTATTAGAAATCAGTTCAGGATATAGCGGAGCTTGGACTTCCAAGCATATGAATATTTATTAATCATGGAACAGCCCCCAAAATATCATCAGATGAACATCAGTTTTCAACTGGAACAAAACGTACAGAGTGTTTCGCCCCACCACTCAGGTCCAGTATATGCAACGGTCCTAAGGACCAAGTTGTTGCATTTTTTTTGCTGCTCTCAAAATGTGGGCAGCTGCCCAAAATGGCATCCTCTCTGTCCATGGAACTTCACTGCAGTGAAACTCAAGTGCTGCTGGGGATGTCTCGTGTCTTGCAGTCCCAAACTGCTGGGTACTGCAAAAACTCAGAGAAAAGAAATCATGCCCAATTGTCAGTGCAGCACAAATGTACTGGGTGTTTTGCCCCAGTGGGTTTGTTCCCTGCAAACATCAGACCAGTTGCATCCCATGCCCTGAGTATGGAAAGAGTGTGTTTATTGTGTACCACAGGCTTCCTCCCCTGTGGAGACGTGGGGTTCCTCTGCATTCACACTGGGCTGTGCTGCTGCCCGTGGCCTGGGGCAGGTGGGTCAGGGCACACACTGCAGACCCCCACGCCCCAGGAGAACCAGGGGCAAGATGTGTTCCTTGGGCAAGAACTGTGCTCTCTTGTTTCTTTCCACCTGCAAGTGTGCCCATGTCATGGTAATGACAGCCTTTGGGTTTATCCTGTTATCTTTACCTACTTACACATTTTTCTAGTCAAACATCAGAATTCTGGCTAGTTATCTAGTTTCAAAGAATAAGTGATACATTGGGCACTCATTTATTTCATCTGAGCAATTCTAGGTACCAATATAGAACTTCCAGATGAGGTGAAACTGACAGTAGTGCATCACTTGTGCTAACCATGGTGATATTCAGGGCCACGTAAGTATTGAGGAGAAACTTCTCTTGTTCATTCCCTCCTTGACAGGGACCAGTCTGTGGAAGGTCTGTGTTGCTGCCTGCTCCCCTGAAGCCAGTGCTTTTGCTAAGGTGTTTCTGGAGTTGGGACAGGGAACCAGTACAACCTGCCCTGGATGAGAGAGTGCAGTGGTCTGGAAACAGAAGGAGAATTTCCCTTCACCCCCAATATACAACCGCAGTTCTTCTACTTCCATTTGACAGCGTCCCCTTATTGTTAGTACTTCTAAACTCCTTTGTCAGTTTTTACTGTCTCTTTCCCCTAGAGCTGTTTATACAATCTAATGTGCTCTAATGATCACTGAGTTTAGATTCTGATTATGAGACCGTTTTCATTCCCTTCATGCAACTTCAGTGAAAACTACTATTTCTTAGAAACTGAATTATTTTTTTAGTAAAATCATTCCCTTTTAATCTCATTGTATCCTCTCTTTGTCTTGTATGAAGACTCCTTCTACACTCCAGAGGTAAGAGAACACAGGTGCTCACAGCTAAGTCCTAGTTGAAACACCTTCCTAAACACTCCCTTTTGGTTGGAAGGTATAAATTACTGTGGTGCCCAGCTTTGTAGGGCAAAGGAAAAGTTTCAAGGGATGAAAAGAGGTTGTTTCAGTTGTCAGCCTCTACCGGGACTCTCAGACACGTGTATTTTTACTCTGATGCTCTCTGATGGGACACGAATATAAGGAATTCCTTGGATTCATAATCAAAGCTACTTCTTTCTAACTAGAGCTTTCAGTTTTCTTCTCTTTTTACTCTGTGAATGGTGATGCGGTAGGAACATCCAAAAGTAAATCAATTAAATAAGCTGAAGTATCAGGTCTAAAAAGCTGGATTTTCTTGGGATAGGAATCCTTGGAGGAAGTGCTTTCTCATGATTCTTTCAACTTTGAAGCTGAAGTCACACAACATTTAGAGAGAATTACCTTTTTTTTTCCAGTATGGAGCTGCCTTGCTTTTGTGAGTGGCTCATGGATTAGGAGAGGAGGGAAGTTTAGGACTAATTATTTAAAGTGAATTTAACAAATGTTGTATAAGCCTCAATAATATCCACATGAATTTGGTTGGTGTGAGGTAGTGGTAGTAGTTCCTACATCTTTATATATAATGTCCTTGTTTTCACAGAATATTATTCCTCAACACATCACAATCTTATAGTGTGAAGTTATTATCATTCCCTTTAATTTTCTATCCTAATTAAAGAAATAGATGTTTGTTTATTGGCAACCTCTAGTGTGTATATTCATATATATAACTAAGTTTATCACTCTACCAAATTAAAATCTCATAAGTAAACGATTGTCACTTGAGCCTAGAAATAATTAGAGTTAGGAAGTTTCTGTTTCCTTGAAAATGTTCCTACAAGGTCCCAATTCTGTAATCTTTAATTACAAATGCCCACGGATTTCAAAGGCGAAATTTGAATAATTAGAAACTGCAGAATTTAGTCAAAGATAAGAGGAGGAGAATCCTTTGGGATCCTAAGGAGAATTATGGCAATGTTCTAGTCTGTTTCCTGTGTCATTATTATCCACCCAAATTCCTGGGTTTTGGCCCCACCAGTCAACTGAGTCTTTCAGATGAGATTTCAGAAGCACTTGAGCGGGTCTTTGTGGACCTGTGGCCTTTTGACCACCTTGATTAGCCAAACATGGAGCAAAGCTAATGACATCTCCCAGATATCTTTAATGAGAACTCTTAAATTGCAGTTAGGTTTCTGTTTTAATTGCCTGTCAGCTGCAGCCAGATTTGGGCATATTAACGGAAGCGATGTTTTTGTTTCTAGGTTTAAGTGCTTAATTTACAAAAGGGACTATCTCGGGCATTGCAGGCGGGGTACCATGGTCTGCTGCTGTGAATGTGTGGAGTAGTTGCTGTCTTTATTCCGCCTCTAAAACCCAAAGAACAGAGAGTGTTAAAAACAAGCAATTCAAGATGCTTTGTGAAAAGAATGCCAGCCAAATCATGCCTTGTACAGCCTGTGATCATGGCTGTTCTGGTCTATATATGGAATATATCAGAGTAGGGCTTCAGTGGGTTATTTCAGCTTGGCCAGCTGTGGACTGACCTGCAGATGGGAAGATGTTTCCTTAGCTTTTTGCTGATGTATGCGGGGTGATCAGGAACCCTGCTGGTGCAAGGCACTTTTTGCTTGGGAGCTTCTGATGGACTCTTGATGATGACTTTGTGTCACTTTTGACCATTGCTATCCCAGAGAAGAGCAGAAGTCATTGTTCTGTTCTGTGTTGAGCTGCCTTTTTAGAGGGCAAGAGCTGGACTGTGCTGATGTAAACTGCCGTGACTTCAGTGGAGTTTTCTCAAATTATAAAGTGGTGGAGCTGGAAGCAGAATTTGCTGGGGTTATCTTCTATCTGTGTGTTAGATGAGGTTGATTTAGACTTCGTTAAATGAACACCAACTGAGTGCATAACTAAGGCTTACTGTTGGACCTAATCTTGGTTATTTTCCTGAAGAGAGCTCCCTGTTTGACTACTACCCTGCATTTCTTAGAATCTATCTATATGTCAAAAAAAGAAACAAGATTTCTCAAATAAATGAGCTACACTACTGAAATGAACATTTCTTAACAAACTGCTTGGCCACAAAATGTATAAAGAAAATAACCTAGGAAAGCCCTGGGCTGGTGGCTCAGCTGTTCCCATGCAACAAGGAGTTTATATGGGCACAGAATAGTTGTATGGGTCTAACTGACCGCACTGGAGAGGCTGAGATCCTGCCAGCCCTACAGCTGCTGCTGCTGCTGCTGACAAGGGTCTCATTCTGACACCATCTTGCTTAGACCTGGTTTCTGTGGGTGGCTGTCCCCAACGTGCTCTGTTCACAAAACACAATGTTGGTTCTGCTGCAGGGTTTCTGCTTCATTAAACACAACATAGAAATTGCTGGTGGATGTTAACCCAGCCAAGAAAGATAAACTGGACCATGGGGCAGGAATGGAAAGTTTGGGCTTTCTGACTCTCATGTATTGATATGAAGCCTAAAACTCATTAAAATGTAGCTATGGAATGGTGGAACAAGATATTATTTCTCACATAGGAAAGACAGGGCCTGATTTTCAAAAAGGTGGGTACTGTATGAGTAATTTTTTATTTAATTTTGGGGCACAAAGGCATTTACCAGTCAGAATGTGTTTTCTTGCTTCTTAGTAACTTCAGAACCACCAGTGTCTGAAGAGAATCAGAAAGTCAGATTCGAGCATCCATGCCTGCCTGACACCTTGATCAAAATTCAGTGCTTGTCCAAGCTGCAGAGAGATTCTCCTGTGCCAGCTGCTGGATGCGAGTGTCTAATGAAATATGGCCACGCTACAAATCCTTCTAGAGTTGAGACCTGAACAACATTTTACTAAGAAAAATTTGCAACCCTTCTGCCTCAGTTGCTGGTTGGGCAGATTTGGAATTACCTTTAATAATATTGAACACGATAATCTGATTGCTGCTTAAGACAATCTTGGACTAAATTGTTAGAACTACTGTCAAAAATACAGGAGAAAGGCATTACCTAGAGATAGAATATCCCTCAACTCTTTGAGAAATCCTTATGAAGCAGAGGGCACGGCGGGGCTTGTTTCTTTCATGGATTTGTTCAGCCCCTGGAAAACATACCTGTTTGATTTTTAGGCTGTACTTCCAAACTGGGTATGTGCAACTGGGTAAGCCTGGCTGGATGTAAACATGGTAAGAAGCAGGAGAAGATTTAAGGGAGCAGATTTACACACTGACAATGCTCCCTTGCTTCCCTTGTCTACTTCATGGCAAGACAGTCATGCCAATAATGTGAAGGAACTTAGGCTTTAACAAAATATCCTGTTAAATAAACAATTCCGGTATTTTAAAGTTCTTTTGGATCATCATATCTACTAATCAGAGAATGCTGGGGCAGCGAGGATGCATAATGCTGATGTCTGAGCCTTGTGAAACCTGCGAAGAAAGCAATATTGAGATTGAAGACAGTGGTTCAGGACACGCTGTGCGTTGGAGAATCATCTAAGGAGGGAAATTTTATGGCATAAAATTTGACTTCTGAGGGCTCAGCAGCTGAGAGCTTATTTCACTATTTGTAGTTGAAACAAATCTCCACAAAAATGAAGAAGCCTTTTTCAATGAAAAGGGTACCTTTCTCATAACACTCAAGAGAAAATATGGAATTTTTGTTCACCTCAGAAGGATGATAGCATTCCTCAGCTCTAAATGCGGGTTTGCACGTCTGTGTTTGTGGTTTGTAGTGTTGTTTTTTTTTTTCTCAAGCCACACTGATGTTGTCAAAACTGTCTGACTCTCAAAGACTACAGAGAAAATATTGCAGAACTGAGAATCTGATTTGGGAATGCTCTGTCAGTGGTGTTCTGACAGTGTTTAAAAAAGGGGATCCACAAAACAGCTCTTTTCTAGCAGCAGTGAAACCTCTAGAGAAACTTGCGGGTATGTGTTTGCCAAGATGAGAAATAAAGGTTGAGATTCATGGTAAAAAGATTATAGAGTTTTTAATATGCTTGTGGTGTGTGTGCTTGTGATACACTGCTCTTGTTCCTTGGGTGATTAAAAAGAAGAAACAACTTCTAACACAGTGCAACATAGTGGTTTGGGAAGAAAATAAGGGCAGATTTATCTTTTTGGATTTTTTTTAACCAAAGGGATAAATTGTGAACTCATAGCAGAGATGTAGGGAGACGCCCCCTCCCTCCCCACTATGAGGTTCTTGAACATTTTCAGAACAAGCCCTCACAGATGAAAAATAACATATTCAGAGATTATGGGAAATCTTTCTATTCATGGGACATGGTTTAATGTCAGGACGACCTCCACTGAGATGGATCTCAGAGGTCTGAGGCTGAAATTTTTTTCACCCAGGACCTTAGCTGCTTGGGGGCACGTCTGACCTGCTGTTGGAGCAGTCTTCCAGCCAACCCACCCAGCTGCTTGCAGCCTCCCTGGGGCAGCCACCAGCACGCAGCGTGCCCCAACCAGTTTACATCTGAACTCAAAGTACCCGTCCTGCTTCAAACCACCCCAGCCCAGCCCCAAGGCTCTGTTCTGGGGAGAAAATATAGTACTTGTTCTGTCCATGTACCATCCCAGTTAATGGGGAGAGTCTCTGAAAGAAGGAGGAGAAGCTGGTTTTGCCCAACCTTTTGGTTTGTTCCCTACAAAGCCCAACTTTAAAGAGAAACTAAGTTAGGAATATATTTTGCTCACCTATTTGGTGTTAAGCCAATTAATGGGATGAGGATCAGAGAGAAGTTTTCAGTGAGATTCAGTAAAGGATTTTGGGAGTTTCTTTTGCCTTTTTCTGGCAGCAAGAGATGTGGTCCTTTTTTCAGATGTTTCATCTCAGAAATTACCTGGAAGTGCAGGGACTCATGATCATTATTCTTAATCCAGTGTCCTTGGTCTTTCCTGCTGTGTTACTGTGAGACACTGGGTTTGTAACTTTCAAATTTTGAAGGTATTTAGAGAATTTCATGGCTGGGGAAGGGGCTGTTCAGAGGATACTTTGGAGTAAACATCTCTTGTGTAGTTGTGATGATGGGGAACTGATCTTGGTGACATAGATGACTCTTCCAATTTTTAATTTTTTTTTTAATAGGCACTTCTTTTTAAAGAAAAGATGTCTCATAAAGAGATGCCTCAAAGGAGATAAATTTCTTCATGATTTTTTTGGTCTTCCTCAGGACAAAACATGGATACATGAACTCTTTGACCACTGAAACACATGGTCTTTCTTTTTAAATTTGCATCTACTAATTTAGGGCATTATATTGACACACGTGGAAAATGAAAGAGGAAGAAAATTGCCCCAGTGAGTTTCCCCATTTCATAGCCCTATTAGTCTTGTAAGAGGACTTTTGATGTCATGGGAATGAAGCTATCAGGGACATTTTCCACCCACCCATGAGATAGTCTAGTGTTTAAGAACTATGTGTCTCTCTTAAATACTCCATTCTTCAATTACTTTATGATTTTGGTTTTTTGAAGCACGGGGTTTGAATGCTTGTGAAGACAGACAACCAGCACAGAGTAAATGGTCACAGAAGGAGCTGTGGCATTTCACGTGGCTGTGTGGCCCAGGCTCTCTGCTTTCCCTCTGCCTATGAGGAGGGGAGCTCACGTCCATAGTTATTCCTGCATCAGCTTCAGCCCTGCAAACTCTGTTTGCTGAGACACAGTAATAGGCTGAAGAGGACAAGAGGGGCCCTAAGACTTAGAGTGGAGGGTCTCCTTCACCATGTAGCAGGAGCCACCTCTGTAGCAGAATGGCTGTGAGGAATGTGGATGGCTGCAAGCGGTTTCCAGTCCAGGTTCTGATGGAACTGCATTGGCTCCTCCTGCAAATTTAGGGTAAATTTGCTGCTAGCTGAGCTGAATCAATCTCACACACTGCTGCAAAACTGAGTAGTCCTGCTTCTTCCCAGGTTTGCCACTGGTTCCCAACCACATGATCTTGGTGCTGGGCATGGAGTTCATCAGCTTCTGCTGAAAGTAAGGAGCTGGCTGATGAGAAAGGAGGAGCAATATTTCCAGCAGCCAGGACTTGTAAGTATACCTGGAGAGAATCAAAGTCTCTCTCATGTTTTGGCTCTGGGTCCTGGAAGCCCTTTGACTCTGGGCAAGCGCTCCAGGATGGTAGAGCAGCACTGCCTTGGAGATGTGCTGGGGGATGTGCACAGCTGACCAGAGGTGTCTGATTCAGTCAAAAACATGAACTGGGTATAGGGAGAAAACAAAAGGGAAGTAGACTGAAGAAAAGAATTGACTGTATGTTTTTTTAGGAATCTTTCTGGAGTTCATTAATTCTGAGATGAATTGTGAGCGTTAGTCTTACAAGTGAGATCATCCTTGACATGAGAGTCTTTAACGGGGATTTATCTATGATAAAGTGGACTTAATCTACTCAAACTTTCTATGAAGCCTGCCATTAAAGATCAGTGGCTTTCAGACTCTGAAGGTTAAGGCTGGAAGTGAATCTCTGATTCAGAGGTAGAAGAATCATTGTCACCCTCCATGTTGGAAACTCTTTATACAATTTCTTTCCCATTTTTGAGTCATTTGCCTAAACAGAGGACTGACCTTTTGACTAAAGCACAAGGCAGAAACAAATCAGATGAGTTTGTGTTACTTTAGTCTTTCTGTATATTAATTTCTCAGTATCAAGCACCATGGTGATCCACATGGTCAGTCCATCACGCATTGTCTCTGCTGCTCTGCCCTACTCAGGAAGAGGACTCCTCCACTCCTCTCCTGCTCCAACCTGGGCTCCCTCCAGCAGGAGACCATCCTACACAAACTTCTCCAATGTCAGTCACTGGTGGGTTCAGCCTTGATCAGCAGTGAATCCACCTTGGAGCTCGTTGACATTGGCTCTGTGGGACTTCTCACAGAGGCTGCCCCTGGTACCCCCTGCTGCCAAACCCCTGCCATGCAAACCCTGTACACTGACAGGTGGCATTATGGCACTGAGGAGTGAGAGAAAGCAGTGTGATCAGAGACCAGGAGAACTCTTAGTATGGCCTGCTGGCTGCAGGCTCTCCACAATGAATTCACTCGTTCAGGACAGGTTCCTGATTTTGTTACAGCAGTTCTATTTGCATTAGTTCTCTTGTTCTGAGGATGGCAAAGCTTTCAGCTTGAACAATTTTTCATTTCCCATAATCAGATCTTTTTTCAAAAACCATTGGCAAGATTTGGTTTTGATATCATCTTACGTCTTTGCATACTTGCATTGGTCATATGGACTTTGTTGGCACACCAGAAGTGAGACTTGTAGTCACACTGGAAAATACGTTAATTGCCCAACTCGAATGTCACCAATACATTTGAAGTTTCTGATTCCAGAAGTGTGATGCCAGCAATGGTCTCAAAATGTTAATAAGGTCTGAGTTTAGTGAAAATGTTCACAAAATTCAAATTAACTGCAGTTTCTGTTGGGCTTTTTTGAAAATCTCTGAGCTTTGAGAACTTCGGATCTAGTTTGAATACTGCAGATGACTCCTTGATAAAAAAGGGCATGAAGCAAAGCCTAGAATTAAACACAAGGAAAGGTTCCAGTTGGATATAAAATGCAAAACGGAATGTTTATACTCTAGTCAACATACATGATTCAAGTAAACTGTTTCATTCAACTTCATATTTATTACCTTCAAAGCAGAAGAGGTTCTGCTGAAATTACTTGAGGGAAGTGAGCTTGAAGGGAATTATGAGGAGTAAGAGTCGATGTGGCTGGGAGTTTCAGAAATTCAGCACTAGGTCTGGAGAATGAAACTGCGTGTCTGTGACCCTACTTGCACCGTTGATGGTCCTCCCTCGCTCTCATCAAGTCTGTCTTTATCTCATTTGTGGGTGTCCAAAGACTCCTGATGACCTATACAGTGGCAACGTGATATGACACAGTGGGAATTCTTTATTTCCAGTTTGGTTTTGGTTTTTGTAAGTACTGACAGAGTAGGCACAAAAAATGACTGAAATCACAAATCAATTACTAAGATCTGTGTAAAAGCCCAAAGGAACAACTTCCATTAGAAGAGGGGTGGTGTGGATATGGGAGGGGATGAAAATCAAACACCCCTACAGCTGATATAAGAAACTGCTGCATAAGAAACTTGTATCATAGCATCTGTGCTCTTCTGTCAAATCAGAAATTCTGTTGAAAAAATAATCTCCATAATTTATTCTGATGTTTTATCTTGCCAAAAGCTAAGCACTGATTAGTATTTTTGAGATGTGTCCATCTAGCTTTTCTACTTATGTGGCAGCACCAGGAGTATGAAATTAAAATCCTCCTTGTTTGTATTTAATGTCTACTGAGCAATCAGAAGTTCTTTAATTCCCATTGCCATTTGACAAATCATATCTGTAAATACCAGCGGTGAAATCCCGACCCAGTGAAATAAACACAAGGTTTTTTTCATTCTGAGTTAAATATTCTGTTATTTAAATGGAGCAGAGATACAACTTCAGTTCTTCAGCACCTAGAAATCATGACCCAAAGCCTGACTCCAAGAAAGTCACTGTAAAGTCACTGGTCATAGTTACAGGACTATGTATTGACATGAAAAATATGTGACACAGTAATGGGTTGTGAGAGGATTTTATGTCAAAGAAAAGCATTAGAAATCAATACTCGAAAAGTTCTCAGAAAATGAAGAAAATCAGCTTCTTTATAACTATTTTTAGTGATGACACTGATTTTTCAGTGCGAGAGATTTTTCTATGTAGAATATGATAATTAAAACTCTAAAGAGCAGCTGACCACCTTGTCAGCAGCACAAGGTATGCACAAAATACTGGTATTGCAAAAGAGAATTAGCGCGTGTTCCGTGCTTTAAGGCTGCTGTCTCTGTGAATCTATTAGCGTTGTCAGGAGGAGCTTGGGTTTCAGTGTTGTTTTTAAATACTACATAAGGGCTTTTTCTTATGCAATATGTAGGTTTTTTGCTGGATCTTGAGTTTAGCCTTCAGACCTGTCAAAAAGGTACGAATCAGAGTCCACACAGCTGTATTCCACTGGCAGGAGCTAATGACAATACGGTAGCACTGCTGGGTTGCAGCACCTGAGTTTGCATCAGAACTTCCAGGTGCTTTCCCTGAGGTACAGAGAAATGAAGTTTGCAGAGCTGTGCTTAGGAGACAGGTAAAACCCTTCTGCGCCAACTTGTGGGCAGGCACTCTTCACTGCCAGGTGGCTTCTGTAGATACTTATCACTGAAATCACAGGTTTTCTGGTTTTGTATTTCACTGGATCAAATCACCCTCCTGTCTAGAGCAAATGTGTTTTCATCCCTTTATTCAGCGGGTCTAAAGGTCTTGAAATGCCTTTCTTTCTCTCCATCCTCCAAGTGGATGGATGTCCTACATGGAGATAACCTTTCACTCCATCAGCTGGCCCACTGTGACAGCGGTATCTGTGACTCAGGTTTCGTGTTCTTGGGCTACAATCTTCTACAGACCTGTTACTTTTGGCTTGGGAGGTGATTTGGAAGTAGAAACATCATGGACTCAAGTAAGAAAACCTGGCAATTTTCTCATACTTTTCCCTGTATAACAGAATCTCTGTGAGAGAGAGGAGGCAGGAATATCAGAGGAGGGACAGTTCAGGGTGAGAATTTCCAAGCTGCTTTGAGCTCTTCCTTTAGTTTGGAATTGGCATTGCGTGAACTTTATCAGAGATATTAGAGGGGAGGGGAAAATCTGTGTGTGCACACGTGCGCGTGTGTCTCTGTGTTATGTGTGAACCCCCCGCTTTGCGGATCAGTGTAAGGACGGTGCCGCTCTTGATACTCGTATGACTGCTGTGACAGCTCGCTTTATGGTGACAATAAGGAGCTGGTTTCAGCCTTCTGGGTTTTGAGGTCTTACAGACAGTTCTGGGGGAAGTACTACAGTGAATACAGACTTACGTCTTCTTTGAAAGGGTTACTATTTTATTACATAATGAAGAGACCTCCACTTCTGACTCATCCTATTGTTTTATTTCCCCTAATATGTAAATGAAGCCACAGAGTTGTTTTGACTGGAGCTGGTTATTACATCCCTAAGTAACCAGTCAGCAACTGGAAGCTTTGGTAAAGCCAGGGAGGCTATGCAAATGAGTGCCAGTGTACTCCACCTCTGGCTGCTCTCAGAAGGAAACAGCAAAGTTTTTAACATAACAAAACTGTCTTAGTATTTCAAAACCGAAAATGAGAACTGTTGAGGGGGAAGAAATTGTGACTGCATGAGGAAAAAAGTCACTATTTTGAAATAACATCTAGTACGTTGCAGTGACTTCAAATACCCCATGGTACCATGGTATTTGTGTGGTATTTGACACATAAATACCACTTTATTTGTGTGGTATTTATGTGTCAATAATTAAACCCATGAATGGCTGGGTTTAATCTGAAGGTCTTTTATCTTGTGGGGAGTGAGAAGGTGGGTATGAGCAGCACAGACCTATACTGTGCTCCTGGAGGAATGTGCAGTGAATACTCACAGTGGTCTCACTGGACAGAGATGCAACAAATGGAAGGTTATTTCAAAATAATGGCTTTTTTCTAATGCTGTGAAGGAGGCGGCTGTGCACACACCCCCCCGTTAACTGCACCGAACAAAGGGTACCACCACCAGAGCAGTGGGGTTGTCCTACACCATGTACATGGGACACCCACATTCAGTCAGCTTTTCTATCTGTTCTTGCACTGAGAACCTCCTTAGATTTGTTCTCTCTGTTGTTTTTTTGGGTCATTTGGGGTTTCTTTCCCCTTTGACACACTTCAGCTTTGTTGCGGTCGATACAACTGTGTAAGGAAAATACTTCCTTTACTTTCTGAGGCAGAGAAATTATTCATGGAATCATAGAATCATAGAATGGTTAGAGTTGGAAGGGACATTAAAGATCATTGGGTTCCAACCCCCCTGCCATGGGCAGGGACACCTCCCACCAGACCAGGTTGCTCAAAGCCCCATCCAGCCTGGCCTTGGACACTCCCAGGGATGGGGCAGCCACAGCTTCTCTGGGCAACCTGTTCCAGTGCCTCGCCACCTTCACAGCAAATAATTTCTTCCTGAGATCTAATCTAAATCTCCCCTCTTCCAGTTTAAAACCATTACCCCTTGTCCTGTCACTACACTTCCTGACAAAGAGTCCCTCTCCAGCTCTCCTGGACCTCCCTTCAGATACTGGAAGGCTGCAATAAGGTCATCCCAGAGCCTTCTCTTCTCCAGGCTGAACAGCCCCAGCTCTCTCAGCCTGTCTTCACAGGAGAGGGGCTCCATCCCTCTGATCACCTCTGTGCCCCTGCACTGGACCCATTCCAACAGGTCCATGTCCATTCTATGTTGAGAACTCCAGGACACGGGACTCCAGGAGGGGTCTCATAAGCGCAGAGTAGAGGGGGAGAATCACCTGCCGCAACCTGCTGGTCACGCTTCTTTGGATGCAGCCCAGGATGCGGTTGGCTTTCTGGGCTGCCAGTGCAAACTGCCGGCTCATGTTGAGGAAAAAACTAAAAGCTGTGCTTGCTGTGACTAAACCAATGGGCCTGATGTGACAAGCAGTGGCTGCTCCAAAACTGTTGTCTTGATATTTCCTGCCAAGAAATCTCAAAGCCGCCTTTGATCTGCAGCCATACAGATGGGAAGACAAACTTTTGCCTTGATGTGACTGCAGCTGTGCTTGACATTCTTGGATGTTCTGCACTGAGAGATTGGAAATGGGGAGGACTGACTCCTGCTTGTGTGATGTGAGCCGGTACCCAGGAGTGTGGTGCTGGTAAGGGGTCTCACGCAAATGAACCCTGGCCACTGCGCACCACAAACCCCACGCAGGTCCCTCGTGGTGGCCAGGGGTGATGGGGCCGTCGCTCACCCATGCTTCAGTCCCACCCTCCAGCCTTTGGGCAGCAACATGTATTTATTACTGCCATCTTTTACACTTTCAAGCAATAGATAACTCTCGGCTGTTTGTTACTAAGAAAATTTTGGGGTTACCTGGGAAACGTCCTGCTCCTGGCCTGCCTGTTTCCCTCTGTGGGTTTACCACAATACTTCCATCTTTACCAGGTGTGTATCTTTGTATGGCCATTTCAGTTCCCACAGAGCTGACCAGACAGCACCTTTTTTAGCACCTTTTCCTTTTTTCCACAGTACAAACAATTATAGAGAACAGCTTTCTCACAGATGCTACTAGTACATCCACCCAGCTGATATTGGCAGTTGCTAGAAACTTGCAAAACACAACAGCTTGAGCATCACTAGGAAATTTAAACTATTTAATGGGATATTACCTGTTTTTCTGCCCTATCCATGTGCTTCAGCCAGTGAGCAGTACCAGTGAAATCCTACAGGTTGGATTTGCAGCCCGTGGGGTCATGCTGGCCCAGCCCTGCAGTGCCACTGTGCGTGTTCAACTCATGTGAGACTCTGGTCTTTTGTTCCATTTCTGCCAGTGGCAGTTTCTGCCAGCTGAGCTGACACGAGAGGAAGAGTCTTTGACTGGTGACAATCAAGCAGCTACATCAGAGAGCATCAGTAGCACCAGCTGGGATGGCTTTTGTCATGGCTGAAGTCAACAGGAACTTCAGCTTTTGTGCCCGGACTGGGTAGGAGGTAGTCCCTGCTCTGAAGCTAGCAGTAAAGGTCAAGGGCTCCTAAATGTTACTGGTAAGTGCCTTGTGTCATCCTGGGGGGTTCCTGTTGTATCTCAAATGCAGGAACCCTCCCACATGGTTGTGGGGCAGGTCTAGGCCTCCAAATGACCAACAGTGACAGGGAAGGGGAGCTGCCAGATGTTCTAACTTGGCACTGAGTGATGGACACCCTGTCTTCTCCTATAAAGAGGATCTTTTATGACAATTTCCTAAATTGAGATGAAGGGGATTTTTTTTTGCTTTATCTTTGACCTTTAAACTGAAAAAATTGCTTCTTTTAAGAGGAGTGGCATTAAATTTTCTTTCCCAAACACATTTACGCTGAAGTTGTTTGTGAGGAATGTTAAACTTAATTGCATTCTGCTGGATTTCAACACTAGTGATGCTTTTTTTTTTTTGTATAAAATGAGAAATGGAAGTGAACAGTCTATAGGACAAACCCTCATGGCTAAGTATTTGAACAACGAACAGTGATAACAGACATAACCTACAGACAGCTACGCACAATGGTACCTACTTGTTCACACCAAGTGGTTTTATATGTGCCATTAAAGGAAATGTACCTAGGCCTTTTATACCACATTTCTGCCTTGGTAGTTAGGAATTCTGCTGGTTAGGAATTCTGCTTCAAGTTGCAGCAAAAACCTGAGCGCTATTAAACATGACAAACAGGACCTTTCTCAACAAAGATGTCTCTGGCTCAGCTGTGAATGGAGACACGGCGTACGGCAGCAGTGCAGTGTGAGATAATGTAACCAGCACCGTCTTGACAAAAATCAGGCAATTCGGTAGAATCTGCATTAATTTCTGCATCTTTCCTCTTCTGTAATTTGTTATATGTAAATAAAGCTGCAGCACAGGTGAGTGAAGTTTTGTCTCACCAGCTGAGACATTTGTGCCTAAGATAGTGTCATGTTTTTGGGGTTCTTTTCTCCTCACTTCTATTTCTTCCTGTTCATGAACAATTAACTGTAAGGAGAGGGAAATGCAAATGTAGTCCCTTATAATGAAATGGTAATTATAGTATTGTCACAATGGAAATTCATGACTGCCAGGGATTTCAGCTCTGATGACTCTGTCCTCAAACCCTTGGCTGTGCCCGGTCACCTCCCATCTGGCAGCTGTGATTAAACTTTGCCCTCAGTTATTTATAACTCTACTGCAGGTTGGAAGGTTCCTGTTTTCTTAAAACAACACACTTTGTTGCAGAGTCGCCTTCTGCGGAAAACCGTGTGGTGACTGCAGGAACAGGGCTCTCTTCCTACCACATCCTGTGCCTGTGGTGTCGCTGCCAGTCGGCTGGTGGAGCGGTGCCAGGCTCGTGGTGCTGACCACAGCGACTGGCCCTTTCAGCCAGCCTGAGGCTCCCTGCAGATCCGGATGGAAGTGTCCTTCTCTGGGGATGCTCACAGTAACTCAGTAGTGTGTTCATAGTATGTTCATAAAATTCAGGCGATTGAAAAAAACAAACAACAAAAAGCAGAAGGTAGTGAGTAAGACAAGAAGGAGACTATTTGATATAAACTGTTCTACTGCAAAATTTCTATTCCATCCAATCTGTCTACATCATTAAGCTACGTACACTGAACTGCGTTCTGTGGGAAAAGCACCTTCCTGCTGAACTCTCTAGATATGATTGACATCCTGTTTGCTTTGGGCAAACAACAGTTCCTTTGGCAAAGAGATTTATTGTTATATGTCATATTGTTATATTGTCAGGCTAAAGCTCCCTGAATTGATCCTTACTCTTGGGTGTTAATTATAGGTGGAGGGAATTGAAATAGAACTTAAAAAAACTGCTAAAAAGCGAAAACTGATATTATTATTACATATACAAACAAGCTTTGCATAGAAATATTAATGTTTAACTTCTGAGACAGTCAGGTGTGTGCTTATGGAGGAGATTCCACAATGCAGGGCTTTCTCCTGCTGTTTCTTACTTGCCTTAGAAATTCTGTAACTAATTAAAAGATACTGCAGCTTTGCTTCCCAATATTAGAGGAATTTACATTCTGAAAGATCATAAATGCAAACAAACTCTTAGCTGAGTTGACAGAAGTCAGAGAAGTAAACTTTGGATGTTGGGTGGACTGTTTTCATGTAGTTCCTTGCAGGTGCTTTTACTACAGAAGGGAAGTAATGTCATTTGTGGCTGGAACCCACATTTGCCTGACTTTGTAGTGCCTGGGGAAGGTTTGGTGGAGGTAGGAAGAAACCCCGTGGTACATTCATTACGTCAGTATTTACTGAGTAACTCCATTCATCTCTGCACAGAGGAATTGAGTTTTTGAGTACTCTTAGGAGTGTTGTAGGGGGGTTTTGCCTATAGAAAAAGAGTATTGAAAGTCTACTCACAATTCTGAAAAGCCCTGTGTATAGAATCACCAAAAGAAAAGGCACTGGGCTACATTGTTGGCAAAAATCACCCCAAGTACAAATCCATGAACATTTTAAACATGAAGCATTTCCTTTCTTTTTTTTTTTTTTTTTCCCTCTGTCTCCTCAGACAAATTTAAAAGAGATCTTGTTCCTGCTCAAGTCAAAGAATTCACTGACATCGGTCAACAGTTTTGTCTGTGTGACGGATCTTTTTTCTACGGACCTTTACTCAGGGTGATGTCAGAGCCAAGGGAGGAGCAAGAGAGCACAACTCCCAATATGAGCAACTCCAGGCACATCCTCGTGCTCTATGGCATGATGGTAAGCAGAAACAAATGTGTTCACTCCATGCAAGCAGTTTCATCATTCTTTTGGGAAAGTACTAGTGGAAGTTCCCTCATGTAAGGCTTTCTCCTCATTATGACATCTAAATTGTTTGGTGAATGACAGTTATTGACCAACCAGTAATATCCCCTGAATAAGGAACAGTAGGTAGGTTCACACCCAAAATCTCCAAAGACGCCCCACGGTGACAAGAAAAGCTGTGTGTCTGCTTTTGCCTTGCTCCAAAATAAATGTAAGCAGTCTCTTCCTTTCCTGTTTTGCTTCCTCCGTGCCCCCATCCAGTCATGGGGGGGCAAATGAGGTAGTGAATTTTTGGGCCCAAAGTGAAACAAAAGCGACAGGCCATAGAGCACGCAACGAGGGAGCAGCAGAGCCGCGGGCTACAACCAGCCACCGGCTTGTGCCAGTAGAAACTGCCGAACCACTGGCACCAACAGAAACGGCGTATTCTGGTCAGGAATGGAGGTGGCAAACGCTGGGAAAGCTCAGGACAGGGACCATACAGGGATGCAACTTCAGATTGTCTTTGTTGTTCCATTCTTCTGGCACATCAACACCCATACCTGCCCCTGTGTCTTAACCAAGAAGCCTTCTGCAAAGGTCTCATTCAGAAATGTGTGGTGGCGAGAACTGGAGTTGCTGTGGTTAAGTGTGAAACAATCAAATTCCTGTTAATCTTGTAACAGTATTTAAGTCAATGCAGCTGAGAACGCGACAGACAAAATATAGTTAAAAAACAAAGACTCTTTCTTATGTCTCTCTCCTCTTATCTGTTTAATTACTTTTGGCTGCAGAGACAACATATTAGTGGCAAAAGAAATCTTTTAAAGACTTCCCCCCGTCAAATAAAACCAAGATAAATTCAGTGAACTGATTGGTATCATAAACACCGTAACAATAAGGAATGTTCCACAGTTTGAAAATTGATACAGAAAGCTGATATGGTTGAGAAGAGGGGGAAAAGCAACTTCTTTTTTATGGCTACAATGAATAACTCTGTAATAAAGGACAAATTTTCAGGAACAATAATCTTAAAAGTAGAAAAATATAAAATTACAGCACAATGCAGTACTATAGAAAGCGTGTTTTTGCACTGAAAGAAGTAACACTAAAACTTTTTGGGGTTCCATTTTTTCAATTTACAAAGAAATACATTGAGAAATTATTGAAATATTTGTATGCTCCCTGTTGGAGTTCAGATCTACTCTGAACGCCTTTTTCATGGACAAAGTTAAGGAAAGCAAAGTTTATTGCACACTCCCAACTTAAACTCGTGTGTTGCTGGTCTCCCTAGTGGTTTGCTGCATGATTAACTATATGAAACTAACTACACAGAGAGAATATACTAGTTTTCTTCCCTTGAAATTCCATGATACATGAGTCAAGCGGATATTGAAAACCTGGGTTTCACATTTCTTCAAATTTTCCAGTGGAATTTCACATGTTTGTTGAGAGTTTTAGGCTACTGTGGTGACCTTACTCTTTTAAAAATTCGTTTCTAAGCATCTTGGAAGAGGCTGCAGGCCAGTTTGCAAACCTCTGTTGCACAGAATATGTTAAAGCAGAAGATGTGCGTTCATTCCCTAGATGAGCCAGAGGACAGACCCAGGTCTCCCGGTGCCCCCTTGGAGGAGGCAGGCAGCACGCTTCAGGTCTCGGCACGATCCATTTAAAAACAGTGGAAGTTCTTCCTGTCCTCAAGTCGTCATTCCGGGTTGTTTCAGCCAAAGCCTGCACACACAGGGTGACCTTCCCGCAGGCACCCTGCTCAGAATCAGAGAAGTCTGAGATCAGTTTTCCTGTGTAAGGATTGTAGCTTCAGTACCCAAAAGGTTTTTTTGTGAGCAGTGGCGCAAAAGCTGTTTTCACTGACGTCTACACTGAACCACCCATGACATGAGAGGGAGAAGGATTAAGCCTGTTTTGTCTTTAAACATGGAACGTTCCTTTTTCCACTGTACAAACTCTGTATAAAATTCACATTAATCAAAATTTGGCATCTATAAGGAACAGAAAATAAAAGCCAATAAAAGGCTTTTCTTTCAGCTTTCTTTCATGACTGTGCTGCAAAGCTCTGCAAGCTGCTCAGATTACCTTCTCTTTTGCAGTTTATTAACATAAAAGCTATGTAAAATTTTGAATTGTGTAGTTCTAATTAGTCCTAGAGTAGTATCAAGCAAACTTAGTATTTCCCTAAATATAGTATTAATAACTCACAATTTTAGAGGGACTTATGTTTTCTTAACATGACAGTTAATCTTAAGGCTTAGCTTTATGTGATAACACATGAGACTAAATTCTCAGTTTACATTTTTTATTGAAATCAGCTTGTAGCTGTTGTGGTTGCAAAGAACAGCTGGACCTGTTCCTGAATACAGGACCCTGGATCCTAAATGCAATCCCAGCAGAAGACAGAAATACTGTTTAAAAAGTAAGTCCCTGGAGCAGATACCATCTGGGAGTGCGGAAGCCTGGCAGGGCTGTAGCCCCTGGACACATTTAGTCCAAATGTTAGCTGGTGACAGCAGGGAGGATCTGCCAGGCCATAGTCCCTCTCTTTTCCCTTTTCTACTGTGGTTGCTAGCACCCATCACACGTCAAAGCTCCTGAATGTTTAGCACTCGGGGTTGGTAATACTGTAGTCCCACTTATTACAACATGACTTCAGCAGAGCTAACGTTCACAGAATTTACAGAAGCAAATGTCGTATCACAAAGCAACCACTAGAGTCATTTCAGAAATTTCTTTCGACTTTCAGAAGTTAGGGATGCTTCAGTGGTTCATTTGTGAAACATCTTTGCTTTCCAAACAGGCCTTGTATGACCTCATTATTAACAGTCATAGGAGGTGTTAAACCTCTTATTACATAATTTAAAATATCTTTTCACCACCTCCAGGAACCTAGAATTTTCTGGCAGATAAAAAATGATGCAACAAGATGCCTAGATCATGACTGGGCACTGAATCTTGCTATGAACTCCTGGTATCCCTTATAAGATGAGGTCCCATTTTCAGTTTAAGTCTCTAGGCTTTAGAATAATTAATATAAACACATTAATAAATAGCAAATAGGAAGTTGTTGTGACTTCCATTTTCTCCCAGGTATATCCCCAAGCACTTTAATTTATGTCCATCTCCCCCTTCAAAATAGCAATAACAGCAGATAAGAGCTTTTTTGTAATGATTACAGTCTGTACTGACATACACGCACCAAGAGTACAACTGAAATTCTGTTGATTCAGTATTTCCAGCACAGGTGTCAGTTCGCTCTGCTGGGATCCTGAGCTGGGGCAGAAATTGCAGGGCAGTGGTTAGCACAGTACCCAGCCTGAAAAAAAAAGCCTCTCAAGAAAGGTTTGAGCCCGCTCATGAAGTGCCATGTAAATGTAGACATAGTGGAGCTACGAGCAAGAGTAACTCCTCGGCTCTGCTCTACTTGGCTCTCCTCTCACTAATGCCATGATAACAGCCTGGCACCCGAGCAGCATGCATGTATACACCACGGATTGTTTGTTTTCCCCAGAGGAGGAAATGTGCAGAGATTAGAAGGGCAAGAAAGAGCATTTGTTTGTTCTTTATAGACACACTGGGGCACGGTAAAAGAAAAGTGCATTTGGAGCAGAAGGCAATGATGGTTTCTGACTTCCTGGAACATTTCATTCAGAAGTCTTGGGCCATTTCTGGAGACACACTTCTTTTCCTCTCTTATTCTCCCCTAAAGAAGCATTACCTTTATGTCCAGATTTCTTACGGTTAAAACAGGTGAGGATTTTTAACACTCAGATGTTGTTTTCGACTTCCTGAACCCAGCTCTGGTGCAACTGGAAGAAAATGGCCATGAGGGTCCTGGGTAAATCTGGCAACTTAAGAGAGTTTTTGCACTGTAATAAAGTATTCCAAAAGGCTGGAGTGGTTCACAAAGTTTTTCAGTGACTTTGACAATTTTTCCTTTCCCCTGCAAATGGGAGAAAATAAAAGGCACTTTTCCCCCCATCTCTTCCCTTCACCACAGCTGCAGATCACTCAGAATGGGCTACACTCACAAGCATGAAGGCAGGAGCCCTTCATCTCTGGTTCATGAGCATCTTGTTCCTCAAAAGGCCCCTTGAGATTGCTTGTGGCTGTAGGGATGTAACAAGCTCATACTGCATTAAAGAAGAACAATATTCCATGTTGCCAACAGCTTATTGCTTGTTTCACCTCTGAGACATCAAAGGCACCTCTGAGACTGCAAATGCAACTGCCAAAAACAATTCCTATGGTTGCTGAAACAGAATAATTTTTAAAAAGTAAACTGTCCTTCAAACACTGTGCTATTAAATGATAGGGGATTGGTTAAAAATAGATCATTCCCTTTAATTCCACAAAAAATATAACATAATGACTCCTGAAATATAAAAGATCTGCAAAAGGTGCTGTACTAACCAGGTGTCTCTCTCTGTGACATGCTTAACTTTTGCTTTTGCCTTTTCACTCTGCTGCTGTTTGCTTAAAGTCACTGTTATGGTTGGAGAAAACCCATAACAATTTATTGTCATATAGACAATTATTCTGTCACCCAATGACCTCTCCCCACCCAGGAAAGGGGAATTGGGAGATGCAAAGTAACACGAGGGTTGAAATGTAAATAGATTTACTAGAATAAGATTAAATAACTAGCAATAATACTAAAGAACCAGTATTAATCCCGACACCAATAGGAGATTTACAAGAAGTATACTCAGCCAACTCTATCAGCAGGAGCTGTGCACTCCCAGCAGGGACAGCAAGTGTTGGACACTGCGGGTGCAAGAGCTTCAGGAAGAAGGGGAGGCCTCAGGGGTCCGGCACCAGGGCAAGGAGTTGTCTGGATCGCCGCCATCAAGGGAGAGCCCACTATGCAGCAAACTTTTCTAATTTATATTTAATGGGACGTTCATGGCATGAAATAATCCTGCTGAGCAGCTTGGGTCAAAATCCCAGGCCCTGCTTCTCCTCATCCCTGCACCTGGCAAGGCTCAAAAACACTGAGACCTTGAATCTCACAGAGCCTGGCTGGCCATAAAGTAAATATTTTTATGAATTCAGACACTAAAATCCTCCAAAAGTGCAATTTTCCCAGTGTTAGAAGGAAAGTTAGTCCTGGGCCTCTCCACCCAGGACAGTCACTCACTGGACAGTGTCTTAAGTGTGTGTATTAAATCGTGTCACTTGCTGTATGAAGCTGATGTGTATCACAAAGCTAATTCCCACCTATCACCAAAAATAATTTTTAATGGTATCTCATCAAATAGATGTATTTCATATGAGAAAATCCATTCATGTCTGAGAAAAGTATTTGATGAGTTTTAGATGCTTAATACAAAACCTGAGAGCAATTTCTCAATAACTTCTCGCTGAATGTTAGTGTAGATGTTGATCCTTCTCTTCAGTGTCATGCTAAAGTTCTCCACTTTGTCTTACTCCTGATTAGTCTTACTTCTACTGTGGCCAAGGAATAAGTGAAGAGCAGTATGAGAACATCAGACCATTTTCCAGAGCATACGATAGATGCTTTCTAGTAATTTTCTACAATGAAATGGTCTTTCTAAATTGCCTGATCCTGCCACCAGCAGGGAAGCGTTACACACTTAACTGGCTTTTAGTAAAGAAAATACAGATTTTTCCAGGGATGTTTCTATGGCTTAAAGTACCGTGATGAACTACATTGGTTGTTGCCTCCTTTGATGCCTCCAGGTTTATGTAGAAAGGCTGCTGCTGTTTGCTGCAGACTTGTTGATCCCAATCCAAGAGTGTGATACTGGGTTTTAAAAGACTATCTGACCCCCATCACGCATTCATTGCTAACAACCACTGTTTCTAAAAATTGTGGTAAATTCATCTACATACCTGCTTGCCTACCTACCCTTCCCTGTTATGTCTTAAATCTGCTGAAATTCCTAATTGGGTAATATAAATCACAAGTATGTCATCAGGTTCTCTGCACAGATACTCAGCTACTGAATTGGTTGCCGAAGAGTTTTATCCTTGCCTATTAATAACTGATTGTGAATACCTGAAAAAATGCTATATGTAATTTTAGAACTGCAAAGAAATCAAGTGTCTGGCCTCCTTTGTATAGAAGTTGCCTGCCAAACAAGAAAATGCTGCTTGACTTTAAGTCAATAAGTTATTACTGGGTTTTTCCCTTTACTTTCAGTTTGATACGTTATTTCCCCCACCCCCAGCACTATATCCTGGCCTAAGTAATGGCGACAGTGGATTTCAAATAGTTGCAACATCGCACTCAAGAAATGAGTGGACATCATGTAAAGTGAGCAACTTGTGTCTAGATCCTACAGTTGAGTGTGATATGTTGGATTTATTGAATGTAAGCGATAGATTTATGGTGGAAACAGCAGACTGAGGTAATGGGAAGCATTCCAATGCATTGCACTTTAAAAAAGCAATGAACCATCTCCAGATGTATGTTCTAGAAGAGGAATTTTTATGCTTCCCGTGTTAAAGAGGACTGGTATCTCTAGAGTTCTGCAATGAATCTTACAGAGATGCCAGTCTCATTTGTATCTCTGCCTCATACTTTGTGAGTGCCTATGAAGATTTGCAGAAGCGTATCATCGTCTTAGGTAGCCAAATTCCATTGATTCTCTGCTGGAGTCATTTACTGTAGAAAATGTGATTTGGTTCTTAAAACCCTTCTGAAATGCCATACCTCTTCTTGTTTTTTTCTATCGTTATGTAGGATAGAGTAGGGAGTAGGACTAAGAGGTGAAAAAACCTTCTTTCTGCTTCTCTTATTTAGCTGCAGCTTGTGCTCTGCATCTGCACGTATTTGATAGCCTCAGTCAGCCCTACACTGAACAGCGGGTCTAATCTGAAAGTTGAGTAGCTAAATTAGCATGATACTGGCCAATTAATTAGGTAAGGCCACAGTAATACTGTTGTGTCATTTCTGTTCCTGAGGTAGTGGATGGCCGGCCAACTCAGAGTGCAAATGAGGTAACCATCTTATTGTCCTCTCCATCCGAGGAGAGATACCCAAAGTCTCCATCTTGGGTGGCTGCTCTAGTTGTATCATAATGCAAATGAATCACTGTTGTATAAAGCTTTTTTTTTTCTTTTTTTTTTATTTTTTAATAGAAGTGGGATGTATTTTTCCCCCTCTGTTGTTTTGCATTTCTCTCGAGGTTTGATCTTGGTGCAGTGACTCCACATAGCAGCTTGCAACTGGAATTTTTTAGGAAAGTTAATTCATATGCTAATATTACACAGTATTTCCTAATGAAGTCACATAAATCAGTGTTCAAAGAATTATACATAAATAACAGAGTTCCCTTCTCACTGCTACTGCATTAATAGTAACACCTGATCATTGGCATTAATCTCCAAATTGACATCCATGCAAAACTAGCTAGATGCTGAAGGAAATTCCATACAGAGAAACCAGACTAATTATACAGTTTATATGATTTTTCCTTTTAGTAATATTATGCAGGGTTTTTTTCCTGGACTGTAGTGAAATAACTGTTACTCCACAAAGGAGAAAATCATCTGCCCTTCAAAAGAAAGGAAAACCATTTTCAAAAGGGCCGTTACTGCCAAAAGGGCAGAAAATTAGAGGAAAGTAAGAGGAAGCATTCCTGGGTTACATTAGAGGAAAGCAAAACACGGACATAGAGTTTCCACCGTTCTCTTTCAGTGTCATAGGGGAAGTAGGATAAAATGATGGGAGAGAAGCTGCTCTGCTCCAAATTTCCCCTTAAGAATATATGAGCTCATAATGGAAAACCAGACTGTCATCAAAAGATATTTTCACAATCTCTATGTTTTAATATTTAAAAATTCCTCTGATGGATCATTGCAAACTATCCCATCATGGAAGTTCCAAGCAGATGCGTCTGTGATCCATAACTGGCATCTAGGATTCTTGACAAAAAGCTTGTGTACGTGTACCATATTACCCCATTTGTCCTGTAACAATAACTGAGCTCAGGCAGTAACGTAGTTTTTAAGCATGTGTGTGCAAGCATATACACCCCAAAAATGTGTATTTATTTATATTAATCATTAACTATTCACATTTCAGAACTAAGTAGGCATTTAAAGACGAATACCAAGTTGATCAGGTATTTAACTATTCCTTAGTGACATCATGGTCTAAAAAAGAAAAGCCGTAATATATGGTTGACATAAGCAAACAAGCGAGCTAAGAGGGGTTGAAAACAGAGCAGGCAACTTGCATGTAAAGTTGCTTGTGCCCTTACATCCCTGCTCAGGGACTGAATGCAGCTCTCAAGCTTTCCCGGTCATTGCTGGCTCACAGTTAAACTTGTGCGTTACCACAGAAGTGAACTTTGGAAATTGTTTTAAATGGGAATAAATTGTTGCCTAACCTTGATTCAGCCTGGGCTCTGTCTCATTTGTGAGAGGAGAGCTGCCCTGAGCGTTTCCCAGAGGCTGCAATTAGAACAGGCTGAGACTAAAAGGGGAAAGGGGTGTCACTGCTCCCTGAGGCTTCCTCCCTGCCTTTATGACAAAGTTTCCCCTGGGAGGAGAAGCAGATGAACGGGAATACGTTGCGCAGCCCCGGCTCCTGCTGGTGTGCAGGGCAAAGGCAGTCAGGGACCAGGATCAAGAGACAATTTTGTCACCTGGAACAGCGTTAATACCTTTCACCTGCCTGCGCTCCAGCTGCTTCTGCCACATCTTTCTCAACAGGCTTTCTTAGACTGCCATTCTCCCTTTCAGAGCAGTGAAACAACAGTAGCAGAAGTGTCGGTGTCTGCATGTCCCACTGTTGGTAAAATGGCATGGATAATGACAGCTGTTAAGACAGGAGTAGGAATGTATGTGAATGGAGGACCCAAAACTGCCTGAGAAGGCTTTTGTCCCAAATGATCATGTAAGGCTGGAAGACAAGCATCAGCCAGATGCAAAGACAGTACCTGTGCCCATAGCCCACACCTCCTCTCAGTGTGAGTGTGTGGGGGAGGGGGAGATAAGTGGGCTTTTTGGGATAAGTGGGGAGTGAACATGTACAGGTATTAATTAACATTTTGGAAGTTCTGGCTTATCTGTTATATTATTGATATGGATCTCAAATAGTTCACTGATGGCTGGTCAGTTCTATGTTGGGAATAAATCAATAAACCACTTTGATCCAGATCCAGATTCACAATGCTTGAAGGGAGCGGTTTTTCTCTGTGACAGAGCTGCTGTTTCAAACCTGCTTCAGAAGTCGCCGTGGCAGCCTACAGCCCTCCCTCTGCTCTGGCTGACAGCTTGAGCATCGGCAAGTCTGGGGGTGGTGACTGAGTGACAGGCTGGGCACACTGGACTCAGCAGGAAAGTCGTTGGGCCCACCTGAGTTTGAAATGCTCTAGTTTTGTATTTTATCAGAAGAGAAGGAATTAAAGTTCAGCTGCCAAAGGTGTATGTGACCTTACTCAAGCAGTGTTCCTTGGAAGAGGATGGCTAAGGAGAGAAATTCCTAGAGAGAGAGGATTCCACTGGCAATACGGCACATTTGTGTACAGCTTTCAGCACAGTTAATCCAGAGACCTGAAACTACCCTCTTTCCAATTAGAGTGTGCCACCCTCCCTGCTTTTTGCCTCCCAGATGTGCGACGTTAAACAGGAACCCCACGCGCTGGGAGCTATTGGAGTTCATATTAAGTTTATCTCACTGCTAATTTAGGTTGTTCCTCCTTTTTTTAAATGCTCTTCCTAGATTTGGGGGCACCAAATATGCAACATGTTGCAGATGCTTGTCTTGTTTCATCTTTGTGAAGGCTTTTTGAAAGGGATAGGCACCATCTTTTCACTGCTCATTACTGCACTGTAGCTTTGACCGGGGCTGTGGGAACACTCCTGTCGTTAGAAGGCCCACAGGATAGAGCTGTGCCTTTAAATGAAATCCTGAAGCATATCAGGTTCAATGTCTAACCATTTCTTTTGCTTTTAAAAGCAGTGTATTTCTTCTTGCTTGTAACTTTTCAGTCATCTTATTCCGGTTTGGAACAGGTCTAAAAGAACAACTCACTTTTGACTTGCCTGACAAAGTGATTTTTTTTTCTATTATTTCACAAATAATAAAAAATAAGTAGAAACTTTTTCCCTATTTTCAAGTATATGTTATGTATGGGTCTTTTCTTATGCTTGAATACAAAGCTAATAGGAACTTCAGTTTATAAAGAAAAAGCAGGTTATATTTTAAAACTGCAACATAAAATACTGTGACAATCTCACTATTTTATCTCTGAGGTATAACTAATTGTTTATTTTTTGGTTGACCTAAGTCTCAATTTTAAGAATAAACACAATTCTAAAACAGCAATTAACAGTAAATTTTCCCTGAGCTTTACTTCTGATGTAGTAGCTGGAATTTTATTTCATGTAATTATCTCTTTCATGCTTATCAGGTAGAAATAGATTTAGTTTATTTAACTTTCTCTTTCTGTCTTCATAATATATTTCCCATCAGACAGTTTTGGAAGTTTATTCAGTCGGTATTTACTCTTCCTGAGATGATGACCAGGCAGTATGAGAGAGACAGAAAATCAGGCCGGAAAGGAAATGCCTCTGGCATACCATAAAGGTCACTGTAACAATCTCATAATCTCATTTCCTCTTTAAAGTTTACCTGGGAGTCCCAAACTTTTTTTTTTTTTCTTTAGCTGTGCCACTATGTAAAAAAGGAACTCAAGCCACGTGTTGCAATTCTGTGGTATTGCGGTGAAACGGAGCATCCCTTTCCTTTCAGAGTTTAGAAGTATTTATATGGGAGCCAGCACTTTGCTTCCTTCAGATCACAAACCCAACCTGCCCGACAACTTCAGCTAACAGGCATCGCAGCAAAAGGTGAGAATTCCTTTCTTCTCTAACACGGGGGCAACACAAGTGCAGTACCAGCTGCTTCAGATGAAGCTAATGAGAACTTTCAATTATTTATTTTATTTAAAAGTGTATTTGAATAGTTATCATGACATTTTTCTCAGGACAATATTTATATGCTGTGTGCCTGAAGTTAAGTACATGCTATCTGTCTGTATGTCGCTCAGAGAATTTATCTGACTAACAGAACAGCTAATGTTATAAGAAAAAATCTCCTGTATTGTACCAATATTGATGTTGCCGGGGTGTGTGCATTGACAAATATGTATTTATGGTCACACTGTTCTCTGACTGACTTGGCCCTGCCTTGAGCTGGGACTGGTCCAGATGACGTCCAGACATCCTTTCTGATGGATACTATTCTGTGATTCTCAGTGAAGGAGTCAGTGCTGATTTACAGCAGCTCACACTCCAGATCACAGGGAACATATGATGTTGGTATACTCTCCTCATCTATGAAGTGCTCAGGCAACTGCACTGATTAGTGATGTTCAGAATCTGATTTTATTTCTGATTAACGTTTCAGTAGAATTTTGAGATAGGGGGAGGGGTTGTTCTCCCCTCATCTCAAAAAAGGAATAATTTTCTATGAAAATTTTTAACTTTTTTTCCTCCCTAAAACCAGGAGAAACTTTTCTGTTTTCAAGCTTTCAATTTTGATGAAAAGTTGATACAGAAAAGAAGATATGTTTCAGAACCCTCTCCTTCAAGTTTGAGTTGGTATTTCAGATACTAGTTTTATGAAGCATTGTGATGAATGCCATGTTACAATGAAAGAAATGAGCATCTTTCAGAAAGTTGCAAAATGTACCTGTGGGAGAAAATCATCAGGAGCTAAGAATGTTTGCCTTTTGACGTGGCAATATACTGCTTATAGGCTGCCTGATAGTATCTGGCTTTTCACTGAGGCTCCTGCCTCTCTCCAAGTACAGTGTGAGCTGATTCCTTTCTGAGATATTCTCTCTGGATACTGTATGTGTAGCTTCTGGTCCCATTAATAGCTGTGCCATGCAGTGTACAAAATCAGCTGGCATTTTCTTGGCATTGGTCCACAGACAATTGACTTCTGATGAAGATTAAGGACTGCTAATAACAGCAGGAGCTGCAAGTGAGTACCAGATTTGGTGTGCATAGAAATATAAACATATTCTTCCTCCATAAACCCAAACAAAAACATTTCATAGCACGTGAGAAGAAATCAGGAGGACTACACCCCTTTTGCTGAAGAAAAACTGGTTTGAGAGGAAAAAAACTCCCAAACCACTTAATTGTCTGGTTTTCATGTTCATTCAGACTCCCGCTGTAGTCCGAACAGACTTTGAAAGATACATTCACCAATCTGTTTTTCTAAGTCATACTCCTATTCATTTGGCTTCATCTCCAGTGGAAAAAAGGTCTGAAAATTTATCTAAATAACAGTCACTAAAGTTTTTTATGTACTTGGTGGTTACTACAATACTTGGAAAATATGTTTTGTGTTTCATGAAGAGCTCTAGCTTTATTTTGCATTCAGGTCAAATATACATTTATTTATTTTATATACAGCTATATGCTTATGTATTCTCAAATTAAATATGTGTATATATCTCAAATGAACACAACAACGATAAACATATTGGGCCATTTCTGCAAATAACACTGAATTGAGGAGGAATTTTGTGTGAAATTGCTTGCAAAATTAATTAGACTATGCAGCCCCAGGTGGATGGTAGAACTAGTACCAGACAGGCAATTACCAGTATTGGCACCAGCTCTACCCTGCATTATTGACACTGCTGTCACTCATTCTCACAGAGATGTTGAAGATTGTAGTCCAGCAAAACATTGCAGCAGCTCCTTTCTTTTATTTGCAATCCTTTGTTTTAGTAGGATAATTGACATGCTTAAACCAAGGAATATAAGCTTTGTATGACTGGAATTTAATGTCCATCGATCCTTTAGTCCAATGCCTTGTTCTTGCAACTAAGCCTTCCTGGCATCAGCAGGACTTGCACAAGAAATATTTAACTGAGGGACCTGGGAATGGGGAGTGCTTCTGAACTCCTGACCATGTAAGACCTATGCACACAATAAGTTCCATGATTTCTTCTCTAAACTGCTTTGTGGTGTGAAGAAAAAGCAGATCAAAGTCTTGCCTGAAGCTCCAGTACAAAGCTGATAGTCAGTTTTTATGTGGTCTATGAGTTCTCAGAGTGTGAGAATGCTTCTTAGTTCACTGGAACTGACTGTCTTCCACCCTGTCCAGCACTGAGCTTGATTTCAGTACACAATAATCTTCAATTAATTTTAGTAATTTATTTTTTCCCTACAGATGTCTCACCTCCTATTTGCCTTACTTTCGTTGTTTTCATTTCCTGCCCTTCTGGAAGCACAGTGGAAACTGAGGGAAAATGGTAAGCAATCTTCACCTACTGAGACCTAGAGCTGGCTGTAGGACACAGGGGTATTTCAGAATTATACCTGTATCCACAAGCACAGAATTTGTACTATAATATCTTAGGCCAAGGTTCTTCCTATTAGCCAACTAATTGGTCTTAATGGAAGAAATATTTAAAAGTGCTAAAATGTTGTGCAACAGCTGTTCTCAATATTTGCACCAGAAACTTTCTTATGTCCTATTCTCCATTCTCTTGTTTCAGTTACGCAGTCTGGAAGCAGAAGCAGTATTTTGTGACTTAGGTAATAGCCAACAAAAACAAGTGAAGAATTAATTGCCAAAAAAATATTTCACAGTAAAACCTAAAACCTAGAAATAGTTTATCCAACTTTTCTGGTGGATAACTTAAATGTAAATGCATTTGTAAAAACAGAAAGTCGGTAATAGACAAACAAATCTTTTGAATAACTTACCAGAAACTTGGGTTAAATTCAGATAATCAGATTTGCTGTTCTTACTCACCCAGCGTAGCTCCACAATCCAGGCTGTCTTCAGAGCAATTGCACAAAAAGAAGGATCCTAATGAACATGAGAAAATCATTCTCAATTTGTTTGTATTTTATTTTTAAAAAGGAATTCAATTTATTGCCTCTGTATCTTTACATTAACAAATTATTTATCCTGTGGGTTCCCTGGGCAATACCACAGTCCTGAATATATGCAAATATATTTGTCAATATTAGGAATAGTCTTTATGTTTGAAGTCTGTAAGATTTACCTTGCCTGAGCTTCAGATTTCCATGAGCAGTTTGGTAAGTGTCCAGGCTTGCTGGAGTTGCATGTTTTCTGCCATTTTTGAGTGCTTGACATGTATTTCTTGGTGTTTCTTCTTTATGGTAAAGTCTTAAAGGTCTAGTTTTGGTAGTGAAATGCTCTGGTGAAAAGGTGTTTGAGCTCACCGGAACTCTGATTTCCTGAGCTGAGTGCCTGCTGTGGTGTTGGCACACTAAGAAATAAATTTGTGCCACTTCTTGCATGTAGAAGAACGTCTGAGGGCACTGAACATGGTGGGGGAGCCTGTGAGGGCAGTAGCATATCTGAGCAATGACTGTTGAATTTGAGAACTATTGCCACACGGAAGTGTGGATGAAGTTCTTCAGCCAGCCACAGCAAAGAGACAAGAGAAGATAATGCTTTTTAAAATGGAATTGTTCCAAGTTATTTTGTTGCGTGGTGTGTCTTCTAATTTGGAAAGACCAGCAGGGCACTTCAGAGTTATAAGATGGCATTTGGGAGAGGCACCTCCCTGCTGCAATCCGCTTAGCTCTGTTGTAGCTCAGTGATCTCCTGTCTCCTAGTAATTGCTCCACTGGACCAGGGTTATGGGAGTACAGATTGTCCCCTGCAGAAAACAACAGAAAGTAGCATCAGCTACTGGCAAGTACAAACCACTTACCCAGAGCTCCCAACCTTCCCATTGCTCACTCACAGGCCTCTGGTGCTGAAAAGGGTACAGCATCATAGCTTTGCACCACAGCAAATACATACGAGTACTGGTTTTACACGCCAGTACTCATATCCTGTGAGCAAAGGCCACAGGATACCTGGACTCAGTGTGTCCTGGCATCCTCACCTTTAAAACAATGGTACCTACTTACTTCCCATGTTTATGAATCACTGTAAGATTCTCTCGGAACACTGGGAAAAAAACCAAACAACTTCTTGCATTAAAATGTCATTCCTATTGATCAGCAGGTTCTAGACACACTGTAAAATTCTAAGTAGAACCTTTTCTTGTAGAAAAGGTTTCGAACTGATGGTAAGGCCTTGGGCAAGAGAGTCGGAGATTTGCTAGCAGTTTTACTGGAGAGTAGAGCTGAAGAAAAGGGCTCAGGTTCAATCTTCACACTGTTAAGTGTCCACAGCTGCTAACGTGCCTTTCTCTGCAATGTCCAGTGTACGTCATAGAATCAGAGTGGAATGATGACACACCAGCTACAAGAGTGGAGCTCACCTGTAACACACCAGATGAAGCACTGCCAGTTTACTGGAAAAAGGGCACTGAACTGAAAGGAACTGGAAAGACTCTGATTGCTGAAGTGAAGGAGTTCCCAGATGCTGGCAACTACACCTGTCTGACAGCTAATACCCATGAAATTGTCAGCTATGATTTCTTCCTCATAACTAAAGTAGACTCCAGTGGGCAAATGATAAGGTCAATTCTGAAAAGCTATAAAGGTACGGTCATAAGATGATGTGATGCATCTTGCTCAACTTTGTGCATTGGAGCTTTGTGAGGACCAGAAGGTTCTTCACCTCTGGAGAACTGCATGGGAAACAACCACTTTAAAATGGGTCCTCTTCAAGTGCTTTACTGATTACTTTTGTGAGACTGTTTATGGTGCAGCTGATGAGCAGCACAGAAATCAGTTGCCATGGGATTAAAGACTCTCTAGACCCAAAGGATGGAGTGATGGCAGGAATGATTAGATACAGGATAAAATCAGTAACACACCCCTGCTTTTCTGGTGGGGGAGCAATTGATTTGCTTTGCCTCTGTCTCAAGGACCTGGCATTCAGGAGAGGGTTCGCAAAACCAGGGCTACATTTGACAAAACCAGGGACTGGCCAAGATTTTAAGTGCTGTCTTTTGGCCTTCTCCATTCCCAGTTAACACACTGGGACAAGCCTGTGATGTTCTGCACTTTCTGCATGAGCCTCACTCATCTATCTGTCATGCTGCAGTTCTCACTGTAGTGCCAGGAATTTATGAATTTCTAAGGCTTTTTCCCTGGCTCCTGAACCAATCTGTCCAATGCCGTAGGCTGGTCTGCCCATTGGCTACATCCAGGGTATGATATAGAGCTGTTGAGAGTCTGTGGTGCCGGGCAGCAGAAATAAAACACATGCCCACACTGAGGCCTCCTTCACCTCTCACACTGGAGACATTCTCATCAAGTGCCCCAGTGAGTGAAGGTGTGAGATCATCCACAGTGTGGACTCCCATGTGCAGGGTAACAAACACAGAGGTTTGCCAATGAATAGCTGCAGTGTTTCTTTGTGAAAGGAACAATAGATTTGTCTATATAAACCGCTCGTTGACAGCTGTCTGCAGCAGCTTGGGTGTGCTCTAGCTCCTGCCAATAGCCACACAGATGTGCTTAAGGTGGTGCTGCGTAAACCTGCCTTCAGCCACTAGCTGTGGTTATATGGCTTTTCAGCTACAGGGCACTGCCCAAGGGGCAATATGAGACTGTCTGCCTGTGGACCCACCAAATGCCAAAGTAGATGGGAGTTGATTGAATTACTGTTTTCTCTCTGCTTTGACCGTTTGGGCAAAAAAGGTAGATAATTCATGTTTTCTTTCTTTTTCCATCTAGAGCCAAACAGGACATTTTTAAAATGTGAAGCAAAGAACTACTCTGGAATTTTCATTTGTTCATGGATGACAGAAAATGCGAGTCCAAATGTGAAGTTCACAATCAGAAGTCTAGAAGGGTAAGAGCTTGTACTTTCCTTAACAACCTCATAGTAAGGCCAGAAGAGCCCTTTGTGTTACTCCGTGGAGGAGATCCTGAGTTTTAGGCTATTGTGGACATCTATTAGGTGAGGAACCCCACTTCCAGAGTCTGAACATCTCCAAAATGTTTCGAGCCATCACTGGGACTAACTTAACTAATAAGGGCATGGAAGTTGCTCAGAAATTAATAAAGACTTGAAAATGGAACAACCCCTGCTGGACTGTTACAGCTGCTACAGAATAACTTAAGCAATAGCAAAAAACATTCATGCAGGGGGGAGAGAGGAAGTTGAGCCAAAAGCAGAAACAATCGGCACTGAATCCCTTCGCAGCTGATCCAGTGAAATTAAGGGAGTGGGAGGCTGCACTCACATGTCCACTGACAAGTCTCTGTTGAGGAACGCTGCAGAAACCTGCAAGGGAAATATGTGAGGGGAACCTTGTGGGGATTTCCTACCTTCCACTACTCTTGGGGGTTTCTCCAAAACATGGAGTGCTTGAGCAAAGGTCACGTCAGTTTGTTAAAGAAGAAACAACTGCAAAGTGTTTTATTTTGCCGAATGCAAAAATAGAACCAGATAGTACTCTAGAGATGGCTTATGCTACATATTTTCCAGTGGATGCATTTTAACCTTCCCTTATTTCTTCCAGCAAGGTTTTGGAAAGGGCTGAGGAATAAAGCAAGATGCTAGAGCTTGTCATGGGACAGTGGTGAAATGAGATATCCTGGCGTAGGTCTAAACACTAATTCCTTCTGCTAAGGCAGGGGTGCTTTTCTGATTTTACATGAATATGTAGATAGCTGAGAATGTAAGAACACCCACTGAACTGTTTCTGAAGCTGTAGAAGCGCAGCCATTAAAATGTTACCTTTTAATCAACTGCATGTTATTGTTAGGGCAACAAATTCTCAGAACAAGCCAACATTTCCAGTACTTTGCTCTGTATTCAGCTCTCAAGGAGATGTAACCTGCAGCAGCCCTGTGGCTCACACTGACAAATCAGTGACTGAATACACAGTCCAGTGCCAGAAAGAGAACTACTGTCCATTTGCTGAAGAGCACCAGCCAATTGAGATGTTCCTGGAGGTCATTGACGATGTGGAATATGAGAACTACACTAGCAGCTTCTTCATCAGAGATATCAGTGAGTTGACCAGAAATCATGATTGATTCTTAGCTTTATTCTTGCTGTTGAGAGTGTAACTAACAACAGTAGCTGAACAAACCAAGTTTGGGAATCCCTTCCCTATTCTACTGTAAATCTGTATCAAGCCCCCAGTTACTGGAAAAGGGGAAAACAAATCTTATCAGCAGTCTGGAAGAGGATGAGGAAGTGAAGCAGCAGCATCTCCCTAGCTTGTGATCTCCAACTCTCTCAGCCCTACATCTTCCAAAAGTTTCTGTAGCCTTCTCCATTAGATGGACAGGTTGGGAAGGGATATGTGGGAGAAGTCATAGAGAATTATCAGTAACCCAGCAAGCTCTTCTCTCAGAACTGTAGATTTAAATAGATAATGGTTAACACTGTGTATGCTTCCCTCCTGATCCATTCTTACAGATGGGGACCCAGGGCAGGTTACTAGAAACTCACAGGAAATAAGAGGACCAGTTGTGACCACGATGCCACAGGAAAATGAAGCAGCATTGTAGAGAAACAGGTGTTTTGCTGAATGCCCTAATGGTCAGCAGGGCCTGAAGATATTCCTCTATCCAACAGAGCCCTCTGCAACCTTCTGGGAAAAACATACAAAACAGAAGGATCTTAACCAGAGAGACACTGGGAGTGTGATTAATTTCCCATAAGAAGCATACAAGCAGTTCTCACACATCATGCCTACTCCTTTCTTAGTCTAATGGAGGCTCCCAAAGATGATACTTATAAACCTATCAACAGTAGTACACCAACAGCCAATACTATGCTGCTGATGTGAATTAATACTTTGCATATTTTCTTTTTCAGTAAAACCTGACCCACCTCAATGTCAGTATGTGGCCACAAGTGGAACAGTGACCTGGACTTATCCCAGAACATGGAGCACACCAAAGTCCTACTTCCCTCTGACTTTCAGGGTCAAAGTTGAAAGCACAAAGAAACACAAAATCCAGGTACAGGTACAACATTTAAAGCACAAAGTTTTCTTGCTTGAAGAATATAGTGAATATAATATAATATAATATAATATAATATAATATAATATAATATAATATAATATAAGCTTAGTATGCAAGGATCATGGACTAAAAAAAAACAAACAAAAAAATAATGCTGAGACCCAAATGTGGCAAGGTTCTGTCTTGGCAGAATAAGACCTTCTTCCCAGTCCTACTCCTATGAGCAGTAAGACCCAAGCACACTCTGGGGTGGATGCAACCTGATGTAACTGGGGAGATAAAATCCTGTCCAGCATTGCATAGCTGTGCTAGTGTGAGAAATGTATTTACTAACTCATTAGTAGGCTGAGTGGGTCCTAATGTGGGAAAATCCCAATTTCCAAATCAACAAGTCTGAAATCAGTTGCACTGATTTCCTTGTATGTTGTTTGTACCTGGGTAGCTCAGACTTTATAGGTGAATTAGCAAATAAGGAATCAGTGACTCATTTGGTAGCATTTCTGTGGAGACTGGCGAAGGCTACAGTCTTTGTCACTCACTTTCCAGTTACTAGTTAATCGTTAACTAAACATTACTACTCTGTATTACCTTTAAATCACAACATGCTTTTGCTTCATTTTCTAATGCTCATGGGTACACTAAAGGGTACTCAACAGTAGCATTGTGATTTGCCCACTTTGCCAAAGAAATATACAGGCGAACTGGAAAGAAATATACAAACCAGTTGACTATAGTGCAGGTTCTTAACTGCAGTGCTGTTCTTCCCGGGTCCAACAATCAGAAAAGCAAACAAATGTAACGATCATCCCAGTTTGTCAACTGATGAAGCCAAAGACGCTAGAGGATGTCTCTTGCCATGTAAAAAAATAAGCAAGCCTGTACCAGCAGATGGGGCTATTCCCCTAGAGCTGACTCCATTTAGCAGCGTTGTCTTGTGCAATCCATTCGGTAGAGAAACTGGGGTGTCTACTGGGTGCCTGTTGTATCAGCCACAAGGCCTCGGTGGAAATTTCAATGATACTGAAAAGCAGCAACTTCTGCCTTTTAGGGCTCCCGCTCTGGGAGAAGAATAAAAAAGAGAAACCCCCAGACAAACAGATAACCCCTTTGTTTTAATTACTGTTTCAGTCTGGGGTTTGGGTCACTTTACAACACCAACTTCAGTGGAAAGTGGGAGTTTTAGTTTGTTTCTACTGAGGCTCAAGTTCTCTTAAGTCCTCATGACTTTGGTATCAGTGGGTGAAGACTGGTGCCCGGGACAACAGACTAGCAGTGGGATTTTTGAGTTAGATGTGCTTGTTGCTCTGGCACTGTATTGTATGATCCGCTTGAGCTTTCCGATCCGCTGATGGAGCTGTTTCCTGTTGATAGGTCTATGATGCTGAGGAGCAGTCTATTCAGATTCCAAAGACTGGCCCAAAAGACAAGATCTCTGTGCAGGCCAGGGATCGCTATTACAACTCAGCTTGGAGCGAGTGGTCTTCATGGTGCAGGTAAGACTTAAAGAACTGGAGGAGCGGGGGTGATTCCTTCCTCAGGAGAGCAAGGCTTCTATGAATTTCACTCATTTATTTCACATTTCCTCATAAGCATTTTTGTCTCCTGAACATTTTTTCATGAAATATCTGTAAAAGAATAAACATGTAAATGTATTGGGCTAAACAATCATTCTTTTTAAAAAAATTAATAATTGAGGAAACAATTAGAATCCATTTAAGTTGGAGAGGAAACAATGGATTGTAGATTCACAGACATAAGCAGGATTCTCCCTAACTGTGCAATTATAAAGAATTCTTTAAGAAATACAGGAGATAGTGTAGTGAACCTGTAGTGATTTTTATTTTTTCTGTTCATTGATAGCTTCTGAATTCATGTTGAGCATCCAAAGCCAGCAGACAATCTATGTACAGCCAAGTTTTACCAGTACAACGAGAAAGGGAGTGAGAGAGAGAAAAAGGAGATATTTGCTATTACAGAGAAAAGTTATTGGCAGTCCTAGGAATGGATGTTTTCTTACTCTGTGAATTGATTAGTGTTCTTTGAGAGCTCTAAATCACCCTCAGCCCAGCTTTCCAGGTCAGAACAGACTTTTTAAAATGGAAACAGCCTCCTTCAGATCAACACCCAAAAGAATTATGCAGATTTCTTAAACTTCTTCCTCTCTCTTGTAATTTTGGGGTGAGTTTTTTTCAGTTAGGCATAGATGCAAATCTCTCTGAACTCCAAGTTTCTTGAGTCGCGCTGTTGAAAAGTTGTAAAATCATAGCCCAGTTGAAACACTAGAAATGAGATCACGGTGTTCTGTGGAGCTGGTCTGCATTGGTACAGGGACATTGATTATTTATCAGTGGGAACTGAAGGAAATTTTCCAAAGGGCTGTAGCTGGAGAAGTGCCTCATTCCCATCAGGTGAAGCCAAATCCTTAATCTCCATCAGACACAGGAACTTCTGAGCCGTGCATTATCTGATCCCAAGTCCTCTAGAGAAATTGTGTGGTGGTGTTCACTTGGTGGCTCAGACCAGCAAAGCTTCATGGAGAAATGGACTAAAAACCTAGGTCTGAGAAAAATAAAGATAATTCTTATGTAAATTTCCTTTCTCTTATTTTACAGATAACCAGTAAGAGATTCTAGGAGAATGTCATGATGCTCCTTCAGAAAGCAAAGAATGGATTAGCACAAGAATATGAGCACAATTAGAAGAAAAATATGCATTTGATATTATTAAGAAGACATACTATATCTTTTTTTTTTTTTACTAGATTATACGGTTCAGATTTTAGCAACTCTTTTAAATTCCCCCAATTTGAGGGACACCTTTAGCATACATCATGTTATATTAACATGTATAGTATTTTGGTATGTTGCTGTCAGCTATCACTGTAGGTTCTACATATTATTGTATTGCATTTATTTATTTGCATATTTATTTATTTATTAGTATTTACTTGTATTGCCAGATGATGGCAATTGCTATTTAAACTTTTTCATATATTAATTTATTTGGAGAGTAACTTACTGAAAGAACTGTTTTAGCATTCCATTATTTAACTGTTTATTTATTTATTTATTTATTTTTATATTTATTTTGTTGAAATATATCAGCATAGAAAGCCTTGGTTGCATGAGGCAACTACGTACCATGTATCAGGGCCATCTTCATTGTCCAATCTGATTGCAGATGTTTTAGTAACAGAAGGGATGGCAAATTCTGGGTCCTAGGAGTGTCAGCTGCTGCGTTCTGGCAGCTCTTTGTGCTTACATCATGTTGATGCCCAGCTGGTGAACCCTGCAAATGTTTGTTGCATGAGAGATCAACCACTCTCAAAGCTCTACAGCTGCAGCTGGACCCAATCTTCTGTGGGAATAATGGGAGCGCTGGGGTGGAGGTAGCTTTGAGGTGCTGGTGAAAAAGCCCTGTTGCCACCTTTCATGAACATGAAGGGAAACGGGAGCCAGTAGTGGGATGTAACACCTCCTAAACATGACTCCCTCTCTTTCATGCCTGTGATCATTAGAGACCCTCCATTCAGTGACCCAGTGTATCTCTTGCAGTGGAGTTTACTGACAATAAATCAATTCAGACCTGTCGTGCCGCAGGCAAAACCACAGGGCACCACTGGTCAGGGATCTGCAACTGAAAATAAGGCAGCTTAAATTATTTACAAGTTTAGTGTATCTGGTATTTCAGAGAGCAATTGGTAACTGGTTTTATATGTGGATGTTAAGCATCTAATTAGAATTTTAGAATATAGATCTTTATTGTTCATTTTGAAATTATTTCCCTAGTATTGCAACACATGCTAGGTGTCTTCACAGAACCTTAGGAAAAAAAAAACAAACTCAAGTCCTGGTTCTGAACTGCTTACAGTGTAAGTCCCCAGGTCTGGAAAGAAGCAGAAGCATGTGTTGAAGCCTGTAAATATTTGTCAAACTACCTGAGTCCTGACTTTAGAGAGGGCGAAGTACATTGAAATATCTTTGAGGATTTAGGCCTTAATCCCTGATACAGGATCACTGAAATTAAAGAATTACTTCCATTGTGACCATGCTTCCTTTTTTTCCAGTCTTAGAAATGGGTGGTGATTTAAGATATTTAAATATTGAAATGTGGGAAGTATCTGATATTTCAGAAAATTATTGATAATCTAGCTACAAGTGCTGTTAGTATTTATTAATATTAAATGTACACATTTTTCCTATAAATGCCATTTACAGTCTTTGTTTTACATTGAAGCTAATAATAAACATCTCCGGAAAAAGAATATTTTGTCTACTTGTGATCTTTTATGAAGAATGGTTAATATCACTCTTCACTTTCCTACCAGAATATTATATACAACTTCTGAGGCAATGTCTCTAGAGAGAAGTAATATTACTGGTGAATGCTACCAAATTTGTGGCCTGTAAAACTGTACAGGACAACACAGAAAAGTGATGTCTATTGGTTGGCAATCTCTTCTAAACCCTCTTCTGCAGGCTAAGAAGTTACCCTTTCTTTTGCAGACTGAGAGTACATTGAAGTTCACAGGACTTTGTGGTCAGGTTTGCAACTGAAACCAGGCTGACATCTATCTTGAGGTCTTTGAGGTTTTTCTCTAACACTGTTGGTCTGGTCTTCAGGATTAGTAGGACCTTCCCGTTCTTCAGATATCTGGGTTGAAACCTTGGCATAATTGAAAACAATCATTGAAACCTCTCATTAACTTTGATTCAGCCTCTTTTTCAGTCTCAGAAATACTGAGACTAAATTTACAAGTGTCCTGATGAAGGCTATATTGATCTATTACCTCTAGAGGAATATGCCTTTCTGTGCCACGATCCCATAAGGTGAGTTAAACCTCCCTACAGGAAGCTTTCCTAGCATAGATCATGAGGTAATGAGGAGCCAGTAGCAAGTAAAATCATCATCTAAGATTATTCTGAAAAACTACAAAACACACCTTGATACCGCCCCTTTTTGTCTGAAGAAATCAAGTTGATTGTAAGATGGCTGCTCTCTAAGACATGAAGTCTGGGCCTTACATGGATCCAGTGTCTCTGAACATTTGCTCTAGAAATTGTCAGACAGTCCTCCATCTCTGAGGAACTATCTTGACTGTACCAACAGAGGTTAATAACAGCACAAATATTCACTAGGGTGGCTCCATACAGTGGAGATTGTGAGAAACACCCACTCACGTGTAGAGGACAAAGTCATCGAAGCAAAGGTTAAAAACAAAGTATAACAGGGATTTATTAAAATTTTACAAAACAGCGCTGAATCAGGTGCATCTCCAGGCTAGATGCACAAATTCTCTTTTCATTTTTAGGTTTTTATACATTTTACCGTGGCGGCTTATGTTCCTGTCTCCCCTCTCACTGGTTGAGAAGTCAGAGCTCACATCCTTCCCAACCTCTTAACCTATTAGAGATTGAATTTACACCTTTTTACTTTGTAAGGCCTTAACACCCCTGTTCCAATAAGTCAGCCTTTGATTAGTTGATTAGACTATGAACTGTCCCCTCGTCTTTTAACCCCTTCTACTGTCCATTTCTCTTCATCAGTTGTCCTCTAGATGAACCTAGCCCACATAGTAATCTTCACAGCCCCAACTTTGACAATGTTATGTCCCATCCTGGTTGTCTTCGGTTTTGGCAATACTCCCCTTATTCTTTAAGTTCTCATTTTTGAAAGTTGCTTTTTCCCCTTTGTTTCTGCTGACCAAACACAGAGTTCAATAGCACAAGAATATTATCAGAAAGGTCCAGTCCATGAGGCTCTACTATCTCCAGCCCCCTTTCAGGGTGTATATTCTGACCAAAAGGTACAAAATAGCTGAAGCAAAACTTGAAACCTGTTTCTCACAAGATCATTTCCTAATATACTCCATCCAGTCTAGAAAAGAATAGTTGATGCATAAGTGAATTCCTGTACTTCTCTTTCTTAATTCTTCTCTGTGTTGTGGTGCAAATAATCTGGAAACCTTCTTATCAATGTCACAATGCATAGACTCCATCAAGCTGCACAATGTACAAAATTGCCTGTAAAAAAATGTTGGATTGCAAAATCAAAGCTTCCGAAATAAAAAAACCCTAAGTTTATTCCCGAGGCTCTGATGGTATGACAGTCATTGATCACATAGTCACATAATACGTCTTCTACTGGTCCCCTGTCTTACTCATTGAGCCACCATTCTCTGGGAAGGAACAGATCCTCCAGCTTTCTATTCACACTCGTCACTCAGCATGTGGCTTTAGGTTTTGCCAACCACACCTCCCTAAATCTGCACTGAGCAGAGACTGACTAATTCCCTCCAGGGCTTTTTGTGGGTGCTTCTCCTCCTAAAGAATGCTTTACAAATAGTTGGTGTACTTAATGAGGAACTAATAGGTTGCAGAGGGAGCTTGCTATCCTCTACCTGCTTCAGCTATTAGAGCCGGGTAAGCAGGCACTTGCTAACAGCAAAAGGGGAATAAAAAGGCTTAATTAGGAGTTCTGTGAGAGTATACATATTAGATTTTGGGTCCAAATGCTTCATTTCCATCCCTCCTTCCATGCTGACCTTCATCTTCTCTTCTTACAACTTCTTCATAAGTTGTAGCTTATTTTTTGTAAAAGTTATAATATTTTTAATAGAGGCAAACCCAATGTACATCCTCTAACCTTGTTCTGAGACATGAAAAAAAACCTAAGAAACCTTTCATCAAATATTTCAGTTTGACTTACTTTAGTGTGACAGAACTTCTAAGTGCTAAACTCCTGGAAATTACATCTTGAAATACAAAATAGAAGGCAATTTAAAATAAGTCCTATTCGATGCTCACTGTGCAATTCATTCAATGCTAAGTGTTAATGCCCGTTTTGTAGATATCTGGAACATCAATGGTATGATATTAAGTAAATCAAAGGATTTACAATCTAGTTGCAGGATAGTAGGTATCCCGGGCTTGTCATTTAGCTTAAAAAGATCAGAAGGTACAAAGAAAAAGAACAGAGAGCAGCTTCAGCCTTTGCAGAGAGTCGTGGTGTTGGTGTGGTTTTTTATTTTTTTACATTCTAAAATAACCTATGAAACCTTCAGCTGGGATGTGTCCCAGCTTGATACCTGTAATTCTAAAGAAAGGCTCCTTTGATCTTTCTTAAGGTGTGGAAAATGGAAAACTCACCCTCCTTCAGGCAAATACCCAAATATTTTGGCACAGTTTGATGCCTTAAGAACTAGATCACTTGGTTCTCAAATCTACCATTGAGCAAGACTTTAAAAGTCTGATATGTTAATTGCACATGGGTGGACAACCCTAACCACCCACACATAATAGAATTGATGGAATCTGTGTACTGGGTTCCACATAAACAGGCACTGGAATCACTAAGAGGTCTGAATTCCCACTTGTGACCATATCAATATCCATCTTGGGTTGTACATTCTTCCCAGGTACACATGGTGTCTGAGAACATGTTCTTTAGCTGTTCCATGTGCCATTTTTTCAGCATTGTTGATGTCCTCAATGTGAGACACTCCATCACATGAATGGGAACAAGCTACTGCGCATCAGTGCTTTCTGAAATGGAGCCAGAGAACATCCTCCCATGCTGAACAAAGCAGACACTTAATAAATTAGATATCACAGCAGCATATTTGGCATCACATTTGTGCTCCATTCAGGACTCCAAAAATAAAAGCAACATGTCAATAATTGTGAAAAATGTTCTTCCTCTCAAAAAAATATGCACTAATATTTTATCAGATGTAACAGGTCCATTGAAGTGAATAAATATTTGTTCACCAAGTAATTGCTTCTTCTTCTTCAAAATAACAACTTGGAGAGGTAAGACATCAGGAAAAGACAAGATACAATGATAAAAGCAGGAAACTATCAGAGGCCCACAATTAACATATCTGTATTAAAACAGTACGTCCCAGCTCAATGGAACCAGTACAAGTTTGCTGATGAGGCCAAAATTTCACTCCTAATTTTTCATTGCAAACAGAGTATTTACCATAAATTTCAGAATTAGTTTTAGGAATAGTGAAGAGGCCAACTTAACCAACTATGGGAAGCAGCTATTAATGAACAGATCTGAACACTTGTTTTCCAAGAAACAACAATTTTGTCAGGTACCTAAAATCAATGCAATGTGCTGCTGTATTGTCCATGTCTTCTTTGTCAAATCCAGAAATGTTAACTCAAAAAATACGCCACAAAGTCCTTAAACAGCTGACTGCCAGCACCAGTTGACATCCACCTACGAGAATCATGGAATCAGTTCAGGTTGGAACAGACCACTGGAAGTCACCTGGTTCCCCACATCCCCACCCCACCAACCAGACCACAGTCAGTTTAGAAGACATTATTTTTTTAATATCTCCAAGGATGGAATTTCCATTATCTCTCTGGGGAAAACTCTTCCAATGCTTGACTACTCTCATTATGAAATTCATTTTCCTCACATCTAACTGGAATTTCTCTGGATGCAGTTTGCACTGTTCTCTCTCTTCCTTTCACTTTGCATCTCTGCAAAATGTCTGGCTCTTGTCTTCTCTGTACTCCCCTATAAAGTTTCTGAAGACAATAACAAGACTTTGCCTTCTTTCCTAGTGTGATGTGCTCTCAATATCTTGGTGGTCCTTCACAGGATTTGCTCCAGTATTTCAGTGTGTGCTGAGGAGGCCAGAACTGTGCACAGAATCCAGATGCAGCCTCATAAGTGCTGAACAGAGGGAAACAGTGATTTTTTGGACTGGATAATTACATTCTTACTAACACAGCCCAGAAAACAGAGTTGGACTAGTTCACTGTTGGGTCAAATCATTGACTCGTGTTCAACTTGTCCACCATGAGAAGCTCTATCGTCCTCTTAATCTGTCACTGAAAGTTCTTGAAGACAGCACTCTAACCTAGATGAACCTTTGGCCTACCTGAGGATGACAAGTCTCAGGTTGTCAAACCAGCTCCGTATAAAGACTACCAGGGCAAACAACAAGCCTCTGCATGTTTGGACAGAAAGATACCTCAGATTAAGCATTTTTTCAGTCAAACAGTGATTATTTTCTCCAGTTGGCTAATGTGAATTCTGCTCTTTCTTGAAGCTAGGCATATAAACACGGAGATACTCCAGCATCCTTTTAAACTGGAGATGCATTAAATGCTTTGTGGCATTACTTTTTACCAAATTTAACTTTGAGGTTTTGCATATGAGTATTACCTCATTGCAGAAAGTGAAACAGCCTGTTGCTTTCTGCGTACAGCACTTTTCTTCTCAAAGCTTCAAGACAGCTTTGACATTTCAAAAATGCAGAAATCTCCAGAACTTCAGCTGACTCTCTACTGTGCCCTGCTTGTAGTGACCTGCTAGTTGCACACCCTACAATGTGTCACATCTCATCAGAACTGTATCCCTCCTGAGTTGTCTGGGAAAGACCTACAAAGCTTAAAGTCCACTGCTCAAAAATAATTGTAATTTTATTCAAAACCTGTAATCAAAACTCCTAAACATTATCAGAAAGAAAACATTCACACCATAGTTTTCCTGCTACGGGGCATACAATAAGCGTCAGGAATCCTTTCAATAGCAACATAATTTTCAAATGCTAAGAAAAATATGATCCAAAATCTGCCTCCTTCATTAGCCCCTCCCACCTCCAAAGTCCTCTCTTCTCTTCTATGTTAGTCCTCAGAAAATCTTCCTACATCAAGTCAGAAGATTGTTAAGATATGTTTATACTCTTCCACTAGAGGGATGGGATGGATACTGAAGTTGCATCAGGTAGTACAATCTGTAGCACCACATTAGGCAAGACAGCGTAACCAAAGTGACAGGTTTCCTCATACCAGTGTCAAGGAACCTGCGTGTTGTGTCAAGCTGCAGTTTTATAGTTTTAAGAGATCTTCAAGAATCTTGTTTGCTCAAAGCTATTGAGACCAGGAGTACTTTGTGGGTTGTTTTGGATTTTACTCTTGTTGTCTAATGTTAATTGTCCACCATGTAATAAACATATCCTGAATATTCTCTATGAATTTACACACCCTCTATGCCAGGTTACTCAGAAAGGTTTTGAGCTATCCAGAACAAAAAATTCACTGACATTCCACAGCAGCAGAATCCAGACCAACCCCAATTTAAATCACAGACAGGCTTTTGTGATTTCTACCTTATAGGAATATGCATGAATGTCAAAGTTAAGACCAAGGAAAAAATTAAAATCAAATCACTAAAGCACAGGCATTTAAAAAAAAAATAAATAAAAATCTACAGGCCTCCACCTCAAACCAGATCTTTACCTATCCTGGAACTGGATCTTGATGGCCTCTATTTTTTCCTGTGTCCTATTAGGTGATAAGAAATTGAGCATTTATTCATTACCTACATTCTTTAAACACAAAATGATCCACATTCCTCCTTTCCACATGAGCTAGTGAAGCCCACTGACCCATTACAACCTTTTCTGTAAGAATTTCAGCCCCTCTGTTTTAGTGAAATTGCCATATATGGCCCCAATTCCTGCCCAGGGAAAAAAGCCCCAGGCTATCTCGCAAGGGGATCACTGAAATACTGTGAATTGCAGTAGTGCACAGGGTTGTTTTATATTGGGAGAATCTGCACATCTACCACATGACTTTAGTGACTGCAAATCACTAAAGAGAAGGATATTCTGGAAGGGTGGGTTCAAGCTGAACTATAGGCTTAAAACTCCACATTACTTTGAACTTTATGATAATTAAGACTCGGATCTGAGTTTCCCATTGAGACTGTACATCTGGTCCATATTACAAAAATCAGTAAATTATGCCTATTGGTTAAGTCACTAACACACTGCTATGTTGGATTTGTTTAAAGAATCCCACATGATATGACACCTGTTGAGCTGGAAATAGCAACAAAGAAGAAGATGGGCAGACAGAGGATCTTCTCTATACCTCCATGACAGGAAACTAGGCAGTAACTCAGCAGGATGCACAATGGCTGAGAACTCATCACTTCTCTTTGCTATGCAGTGCAATGAGGTATCTTTCTCCTCCTGTCAGGAAGTATTGTATCTGGTCTCTGAACTGGTAGAACTTTAAAGGTAGAACAATGCTGAAAAGACTGGGGGATCTTCTGGGCTGCATGTGAAGGTGAGGGTATTCACATGAAACAGACTTTTCCAAGCAGCAATTACAATCATAAACCAGTCTGAAAGAGACCAGTGTATGGCCATACTCACCAGCATCACCTCTACCCACAGCTAGTGACAAGGGTCTCCAAAATTTCAAGAGAACAGGAATTAAGCATTTCGGCTCTGCTGGTATGAATCTTTTGGAATGCACCCATTAAGACTTTTTTTTNGGGAATTATGCTGAGCTCTAAAGGTCAATATGGCAATAACAGAACAGCCACAAGTAACCACCTTACTGAGTCACTCCTTGAACTTGCTAATGGAGATGGAACAGTTAATTAGGCAAGGGGATTAGAAAAGTACAATACATCTCCTTTATCAACACAATCCATACTGTGACGCTCATCTTTGCCCTGTACGTATGACCTTCATGTTGTACAGAAGACATTCTTATTGACACTACCCATGGGCAACACCTTCTTCTAATTACCATCTTGACAAGGGGGATTTCATCATCAGGGCGCCTGCTCTTTGTGTGTGCGTATATATATATCTCTGCTCTCACAGACACATGAATACACATTTAAGCTAAGTGTACTGGAATACTTAGAACACAGATTGGCTGTGAAACAGGTCAAGAACCCATGTCTGCCATGAAGATAACAGGCGTTGTTGTGCTCCTCACCCTGGCAGTTCTTTGCTTAGCAAGTAAGTAACCTTTTTTAATTCCTGATGTATTATAGTTCTGATGTTCAACCAGTGGAAGAATCTAAGTCTACTGGGATAGCGAGCAATGGCTGATGGGCTTGGGTGGCAGAAAGCAAGGGAAATTTTTATGATTGTGCACTATTTAGTGCACAGTATTGCACCAGCTTTCCAGTTGCCAACTTCAGCAGATGAAAACTACTCCTTGAAGGTGGTGTGAATCAGAGCTGCATTCCACATTGTAACTAAAACGTGAATTCTAAAGCCAGAGAACTACAGCAGGGTTTTACCTAATTATTTTTTAATTTCCATCTGAGCAGGGAGGTTGGAGCTGATGACGACCTTTTCCTGCTAAACTGAGCTAGCAAGAGACAGTTGTTTATGCATGGGCCACATAATATGGCTGTGAATAACCTCTTTATAATGTTAGCTTGCCAGGCTGGAGAAAGTTTTGAGGCACATGTTGCTCTATGGTAAAACAGGGATCTGGAAAGAATTTCTTGGGCCTTCACTTGGTAATTTTATTTTATTTTTTTAACAAAAACTGTAATAATAAAAGAGAGATACAGAAAAATAAGCACATTTAGAATAACTGAAAGAGGAGAGTCCAAATCTTCTCTGCTAGTAGCATGGCAGTTCAATAGCATTATGAATGTTAAAGAAGCAAAACAATGAACATGTTAAAACAAAACCAGAATTATGAAACAAAATAATTTTCCATTTTGACTAGCTATGAAAAGTTTGCTTTGAAAATTGTCTCAAAATAATAATTTTTATGAAAAATGTGAATTTCAATGAAATTACATGCTTTTAATGGAAACTGTTCTTTCAAACAGTATTTCGTTAATTGCAAAAAAATAATAAATACTCCTTCCATTAAAATTCCAGCAAATCCCTCCCTTGAACTTTCTAGTTTATCTTGCCTGCATTAAAACTTTAATACTTTTTGAGCCATGTCACTTTTTTGCATCCACTCCCAAATACATAGTGGATACTAAAAGGTTACCAGAGGAAAAATTACATCCTAGTGTGTTTGTGGAAGTGGATTAAATCTGATCCAATTCCAGAATAATGAAAACTCAGTCAAACCTCTGGTGACATAGACTGAAATTTGACATGGCGAATTATTTATGATAGTTTTCTTTACATTGGACAAGTTTCAGTCAAAAGCTTAATAGCTTTAGAGATCCAAAAAAGCTATGTTTAGTCAGAAAGACAAGTGCTAGAGCCGTATTGCTTTTTACATCACAGTGCATTTTCTTTCTGCTCCTTCTGCACAGATGCCTGTGCCTAGTAACTTTTATCCCTTGGAAGCCATAGAATGACAATTACAGGACAGAAGAGCAAAATACATTCCTAAAGAAAGTAACAAATGTGTCATCATGATGGAGAAATGCCAATGCTACTTGATTACTTTATGGGAGGTATAATTACCATTGTTTCGAAGGAACTTTTTGAAGCTCCACCTGAAAACAGGGCTCCATTATATTGGATGCCATGTATATACAAAATTACAGCTAATCTTTCCACAAAACAGTTTACAATCTATACCAGCCAGCAAGGGAAAACACTTTTAAAAGTGGTACTATGATCCAAATTGCATTATCGCTACTATATGTATTTAGTACTATATTTCAATGAAGATATTATCCTCATTAATGACAGAAAAACAAAGTTTAAAGGTACCATGTGATTTGCTTACAGCCACATACGCTCTTTCTAAATACATTTGGGAATTAATACCCAGTCATGCTCAACAACTAGTTCATCCTAAAAAGACTTGCCATTGAACATAATATTGACTCCTGGGTCTTCAATCTTTCTCTGATGAAAAGCAGAATAATAGCCTTTATTCCCTCTGACAACAAAAGACTGTTCTAACTGCTGACATTGATTTCTAAGGTTAACAATACAATAAGGTCCACTTGTGTAATAGGTCCTGACACCTGTATCTTATTAAACACTGAAAAACTATGTAAGTATTTACTTTCAAGGAGGTAAGAGATTTGCTGTTGCTGGAAGGGCTGCTGCTAATGCAATCATTCCAGTGCAAACTGATGGTTCATTAACAATGTTTTTTTATTTTATCTTTTTTTTTTTTTTTATTTTGCATATATTGCAGATGCTGCCAAAGAGGATGAGGTGAGTAACTTCTTCCTTTATTTCTGGATAAAAATATATAGTTTGTAACAACATGAAAAAACACATTCATTAAATGCTGCCAAAGTACCGTGATTTCAGAGAGCAATTCTTGAGTTTCAGATATTTGGTTTCCATACAGGTGCCCTGGCAACTTCCATATATTTTTACCTGTAATGCAGTCTGGGCAAGAAATTGGGCAAGGCCAAATTTTAACCCAGAGACAGAAGGTTTTTTTTTTTAAATACTTATCTGGTGATAACATCATAAGGCTTTTTTGGTGACTTTCAGATCCTAAATCCCATACCTAGCGATTTTAATTTCTTGCTAGCTATGCTGGAGTGCCCATCCTATGGTCAACCTCTGAAAGAAATGAGGTACCAAGCAATAAAAATCCTGACTCAGATGAGCAGAGACAAGGCCTTTGGGACTTCAGTGGACAGTAGTAGGGAGCGAAACTCTCACACACAATAAGTACAGCTTCTGATGTCTAAAACGACACCAAGACATACATACTCTTCCAGGAAGAGCCTGGTCTGCTCTCCACACCAAACTAAGTATCTTCCCCACTTACCAGCTGTTACACGGATATATACATACACATGGGGTAAATTCACCTAGTTTCTAGCTTTTGTATTAGGCTGGCCCTTGCTGTTCACAAGTTCATGGTTGTCCAGTTTCAAAATGATTACAAGCTACAGAGATTTCCTCCAATGCCACTGCCTCTGCTGGGTTATGTTGTGGAAACCTGACAGATAGTCAACTTTTCAACTTTTGCAAGTGGGGCTAGGCATGCTGCCGCGTGCTTTCCAGATGCAGAGTTTGAAATGTGTGAGCAGGCAGGGCTTTGGAGGAGAGGGAAAGAACAAATGAAGGAAAGACCTAGGTAAGCTAACATCTGGGTTTTTTTGGTGGTTTTTTTTTTTATTTATTTTGTTTTTTAAATGGGATACTGGATTTAAGCCCATAATACTGAAAAGAGTAATTGGCTAATGACTCCTTTTGCCAGTGGAGACCACTCAGTCTGTGCTGAGCTGTGGCAGGGGCTGGGCTGCTGAAGGGGCTGATCACATAAGTCTTCTCACCTCATCCACCTGCAGCTCCTGTGAAATGACTAGCATAAAACCAATCCTATAATCTGTAAGGAATTCCAGGCTTTGGCTAGAGTAACACTCCTGTCCTTCACTTGTCCTTCACTCCAAGTTGGAATGAAGGGAGAAAATCAAGCTATAACAAAAGAACAGCAAGGTCAGGTTCTGTTTTAAATATATACGTTTATAATACGTATTTTGGCTAGATTGTCAGAAAGGAAGCCCTAGCCTTTTGAGGATGACAGCACATTAAATAGACTATGTGCACCGCACAAGGAACTCACTGCTTGTCAAACACCTGGAACAACATTCATTTGACAGGAGAAGATTGAGCTTCAGAGCCAGGACAGGAGCATTTTCAGTCATTCCTTTTATTATTTTGTACTCCTATTTTCATATATAACTCTGTAATGAATACAGTCACACTATCAGATGACATGACAACATTTTTCAATGTTGAAATTTAACAATTTCTTTTCATGCTAATTTTAAATAGGACTTTACCTAATTCTGTCTGGGCAGATCTGTAGTGTAAAAAGCATCAAGAGCTGAGACTTGTGTAATAAAGAGACAGAAACCCTTCACATCCTTGAGAACTAATCTCACCTGAATTTACTGACAGTTGCACTCAGGTAGAAAAAATATTAAGACTCATCTTTTCTGTGGATGGAAAAGGGGCTGCATTTTTTCCAGTGACTGTATTCTTAATCAGACAGACAGCAAAGTCCCTGAAGGTGGTTGGTACTTGACGTGAGCAGCATCACGTGCATCTCTGTCAGAGGAAATGTTTCTCTTTTGAGGCTTAAGCTCATCTAATATAGATGGTGGAGCCCCATTGACTGCTGCTTTAGACCACTTCACAAGTTTGTCCAAAAAATTAGCATATTCATTATTTTTGTAGATGAATGGAGAATTTGAGAAAGATGGAGTCAAAGGGAAAATGCTATTGTATTTGCAGGTAGACTGCAGTGAATACAAGAGGTTAGAGAGAGGAAGACCTATTTACTGTGAAAGACTCTATCAACCTTTCTGCGGTTCCGATGGGAAAACGTACAACAACAAATGTTCTTTCTGTAAAGCAGTTCTGTAAGTACAATACTATGCAATTACTCCTGAATAAGCCAAAATCTGAGATTAGCTGAGTTATCTGTGTCCAGTTCATCTACATGCCCTCATTTTTCAGGGTCACTTCTCCTGCTTCTTTGCCTAATTTTCATAGACTACTTTCTTCTCCCACCAATAATGTCCAATTGATCTAAACAAGTGACTGGTATTTGTGTGAGCAACTTCTTATTTTAGCAAAAACTGTATAAGTCAGACAGTAAAGAGGAGAGTCCAGTCAGCAACACAGGGCTAACAAGATACCTGAACCCAAATCAGGTCATACAAGAATTCAAAAGTGTACTGGAACTATCTTGCTTTTTACGGATAAAATACATAGTTTTGAAAAGAAAATTGTTTACAGATCAGTGCCTTCTTGTATCCTACAAATATTTATAGTGTTTTCTCTGTTATCAAGTTTTTGGCTGAAGACTTCAGACAGACTTTATTTCATAAGAGTAAGCTTAATCTCTGCAATGTCTGTCCTTCCTTTTCTTTGCAGAAGAAGTAGAGGTGCCTTACGTATGAAGCAAGCAGGGGCATGCTGAATGAATTCCACGAGACAGAGAAGAGTGCTGAGAACAGCTTTACACTGCCTTATCACAATTTTTTAATTTAATTTCATCCTGCCTGTTCTGATGATGGCAAACAAAGCACAAAATAGGCTTTTTCAGTTGTGTTCTGTCCTTTGCTGCTTCTCTCTCTTCCAATTGACACATCTGTCCTCTCTGCAAGCCACTTTCTTGGGATTCTCAGGAGCATTCCCACTTCTGTAGCAAGTTGGTTACACAAGCCCTTCTTTATATATTTGTCTCCATAGTTAAAGATCAAATCTTCTGATGATGCCACCTGATTTTAATGGACACAAGTCAGTGCAGGCATTGACCCTGGTTTCCTTGTTGATGAAATGTTTTCTTTTCTTTACCTAGACACTCTTGCAGATACTTCTTTTCAAAGGCTTCAGCTTTCCTAGGCAGTGCTTTGAGTCTTCTAGTTTTGTAGACAAACACTAAATTCTCATTTTTCTTCTAAGTTTGTACAATTCTGATCTATGTATGTTGTTTAGCTACTTAGATTGCATGGTTATTAAAATAAACCTTGAATCTCTTTTTTTTTTTTTTTTTTTTTTTCCCCCCATGGTGAACTTTCTAGATAATAAGGTTTTTGTATTAATTGAGATATTTCCCAAGTTACAGAAAGTAATCATAAAGCAGGAGCTAGGGCCAGAGGTAAAAATCAAAGCCTGGAATGGAAGTTGTAACACTGATGATGTACACTAGATGGCCTCACGTTACTGGAATTTTAATTTCCTTCAAATGAAAAGAAAAAAAAACAACCCCCCAAAATTTCATAAATTGTAAGACTGTATAAGCTTTAAATCCTGTCATCTAAATGTAATCATCAATTATTCTGTTCACTTTCAATAAACTGACTTCTTTCAGACCTGAGGGTATTTCTGTTCTACTCTTATATCCTTGTTTTCTTCATTATTAAGCTAGTTTGTCTTTTACACTTTAATATTCAGTCAAGGGAACGCATTTTCCCAGAATTAAAAATTATGACTGACTGACTTTACTGGGCTTACACATGAATGAAATCTTGGAACTGGAATCTGGGTATCATTTCTGCCTGGTACTCTAGTTGGGCTGGAGAAAGACTAATTCTTTAAAAGAATGGAAAATGAAGACAGACGCTCACACCTTGTCTTTGAAGACAAGACACCAAAAAGTCTCAGCACTCTACTGCTAGCTGAATGTTGCTGGAGTATTAAGTAGGCTGCATTCTGTAACAGAAAGGCCAAGAGGATTTGTTGGTCCATGGTGTTAGTATGTGTTCTTTCTCCTGGCAGAGCTGAGAGCACCACCCTCGTTCCCTGTAGAGAAGAGGCTGTTGGACTTTATATGATGCTGGTTAACCTCCAGTCTTTTGCAGGCTACTTCATTAGCAAGGAATTAAACGGTACCAGGATGCAGTTGTGAGCCCTAGAACTCCATCATCTTTACTTCGAAATGGTTAGCATGGCATGATCCTGTTTTAGACAAACTGTTCTCAACAGTTCTCAGGCACATTGTAAATGTGGAAACTGGGTGCAGGCACCCTGTTGTAGAAGCTAAAATAATTTCATAGCAGAGATGTGACTAGACTCAACTAGCTGGCCTCTGGATGAGAGAGGTGCTGCTTAATTTGCTGTACATTATACTATCATTTATAGTGGGAACTGCTTGAACTATTTTAATGCTAATTGTCTATTACACTACATCTGGAGCAATGATAAAGCTGAAGAAAACAAAAAATCAAAGGAAAAATGGAAGATTAATGAAATGCAAGATTAAGTATGCAAATTAAGTGCTATTTTCCAACAAAGCAAGTAACATAAAAGTAAATACTCTGCATTTCTATGTTAAATAATACAAAATAATGACTCTATTTAACAAGGGACTTCCTTCTCCAGACTGTACAGTTCCCTAATGCATTGCATTTCTGGGCAAAATAGCAGTAACTATCAAATGTCACATAAGTCTTGGCTAGATGGATTTCTTAACATTATTATATGCTGTTCCCAATCCCTGGTATGTCCTGTGAAAACACAGGTGTCAGAACAGGAGTCCAGGGACTGGTTTTAGGATGGAGTGGGGCTTATATCCTGCTGTGGGAGGCTTGCAGACCCCCTTTTAAGTGACAGTGGTGTTCTTAGTGCATTAAAGAGCTACTCAACACCCTGGATCATTCAAAGGTCACTGAAACCTGATGGGAGGTTACCTATGACCTTGTGTTCTGGTTTGGGATGAAGCAGAGCCAACTTTCTGTTCAGCAAGAGAGGTTCTTGCTTATATTTGTTGCTGTAGCAACAAGGATCAGCTGAGTTGGTTGTTTACTCTGTGGAGGGGTTGCACCTGTGGGGAGGAGTAGACAGGATAGGTGACCCAACTGACCAATGGTATTGCAGCCCATCTGCCATGTTCAGTATAAAAGCTGAGGGATCAAAGGGGTCAGGTTGACTCCTCTTTAAGGGCTTCTTTTTAAATTACTCTTTTTCCTTAATGACTAATGTGTGAGGAGGGCTCTGTCAGTTCATCTGATCTGTGGATTCCTGCATCAGGATCTAGAATCCAGTTCACATTCATCACTGAGTCCAGTCTGGAACTTCCCCGGTGCTGCCAGTGACATATTCCTGGGAGGTTGATATGGTTTTGTATATATTGCATCTATTTTTTTTATATTTTATTTTATTAGTAATATTTCATTAAAGTATTTTAGTTTTTTCTAAACTCACAGCTCTCTAGCTCTGTTCTTATTCTCCTTGGAGCAAGAGGTAGGGGACAGCATCTGTTGCCTTGTCATTATCTGATCTTGCACGAACCATGACGCTTTGGCTTTAACTCTCATCTTTCAGAAAGGGGAAAATGGGTATGTTATTTTCTAGGTGATGCATAAGGAAAAGATATTCCCTTTGATGTTCTGTTGAGATTATTATTTTAGAACAACAGCCTTAGGCAAGTGCAAGGATAAAATTGTAAACTTAAACTTTTTGACTAATGAAGATGGAGTAAGAGTTTCTGCATAGACCACAGTCCCCTTCTCTTTGTAACATAAATCAGGATTAGGTAGCATCTTCATGTGTTAAAGGACAGACTACTGCTCTAAATGCCAGATCACACAAGCATGTGAGGAATGTAAAGTTCTTAGACTGAGATGCGTAGTCACTCTCTTCATGTTACCTTCCAGGCTGTGTTTATGCTTCTGTATTTCTCTAAATCAGAATCAGACTTTTTGGTGTGAGTAAGGAGAAGTAGTGCAGGGGCTCATCTTCAGGGACCATGCTCTTCATGGAATAGAAAAAGCACAGCTTGTGAAGAGAAAGCTATAGATGCCTACTATACCGGCTTATCAATGTTATTCCAGAAAAGCTGCCAGAACAAATCACATTTACATTCTTTATCTTTGTATTCTTCTAAAAAAGGTTTAGTTAATAAAGGCCAAATGAAACCATGAAACCAAACATTCATTTCACAGATAAAGAGAGCCTCAACAGAGAGTGTGTTTCTATCACGTATATTTCTTTATTTAGTCTCTCCATCAATAGTATTTTCTGATTGTAGGAATTTTATGTTGCTATGAACTATGTTTTCATGGATATAATAAAAATAATTTCTCATGAGACTGTCCCAACCGCTGAAGCAAGTTATGAGAAAATTACATTTGAAAATGTATCATACACTCATGGTTAATTTGAAAAGCAGGCCTTCCTTCTCCATTAGTGAAAAATGGATGCAGCAAATCACAGATGATGAAACTTGGCATGTTCAAGGATTTTCAGACAGTGGCAGTGACAGCACCATGAGTAGATGGGTGAATATCAAGCAAAACCAATGGAAAATGTTTTAACTTGATATAGGAATCTACCAGAGATCAATACATAGACTAGAGTTTAACATCTCATAAGGTCTCTTGAACTTTGTTCATCTCTTCCCCTCTGTTAGCCCACATCCTGAGGATGCCTGATGCCAGAGAAAGGGAAGACAGAACGTACATAGACAATACTGGAGATTAATATCAAATGCTGAGAAGCAATGGAGTTTAAGTCAAAGAGGATTATTTTTTTTATGGAAGGTAAGATACGTTATCACAACAAGGGAAGCTAAAGATGAAATGTAACAAATACTACAAATCTTAGGAAAAATGAGAGGGAGCCTTCAGGATAAAAAAACCCTGGGAATATTTTATATCAGGAAACTGGAGAGCATGTGTCCATTCCTTCTTGGTATCTCCTCAGACACAAACCAGAGCAATATAATCTTTACCAATTCCTAAGGTTGCATCTGTTAGCTGAAAAATTGGTAGTGAAACACACATTGACCATACTGTCTTCTTTCTTTTCCTGTGATTGCTTAATGGAGAAGACAAAGTAGTCAGCTTTGCCATGTACTCAAGAATCCTGCAGGCTGACTGAAAGACTTATAAAGGGATAGGTCCAGATGGCATCTTTTTATTTTTTCTATGAAATGAAGAGAATCCTGAAAATCCTTGTAATTCTAGCACAAAGTCACATGGACTATTTTAGTGGTTTCTATGGTTATCTTCCCACTCTTTTTCAACCCAGTGTGAACTTCTGTGAAAAAATGATGAAAAGCACTAGAATGGTGGCATATGTTATGGAAATACTGGTGGACACTAGGGGTTTTTTCCATTTTTCTCTGGCCAAAGATAGGGATATTGCATACCAGCTAAACACTTTCTAAAAAATCTTCAAGAACCTAGTGAAGTTGTAAGACATCTGACTAGAAAAGCAATGCAATAAAAATCCTCCATTGGGTAACCAGACTATTCAGGTACTTTCAATGCATTTTTTTATTTCATCTTTAGCTAGACTGCTCACATTTGTACCCCCAGCATTCATTAAATATGTTGCTGCTAAAGAGATAAACTGTAAGTTTGTTCCAAGGTAGTAGGAAACTGCTGCTTAGAGCTGCAAGTGCTCATAGCACAGGGACAGCAAGATGGAAGGGTTGTGTGTGTGGACAGGTGAAAGAGGCTTGTCAGGTGGCTCTGACTTTAGTCTTGGATTAGGACATGTATAAAGCATGAGAATGTAGGCTGGTACTGAAAGCAAAGATAAATCAGTGGCAGTAACAATTCTGCCAGTATGAAATGTTACTGTTCATCAGCTAGAGTTGTTTCTGTTTCCTGTTAAAAGAGATAAGCTAAGAAAGGTAAGGAAACTAATTCTTTTAGCATTGAATGAGGAGAATTATTGGAGGATGTTGGCAGAAAATTCTTTTCTCTATCCTAAGACACAGACTAAATGCTCCACTACCACGAATTCTGTTTATCTGGAAACAAGGTCCCAGCAATCAGGCAGTAGGAATGTAAATGAGCGAAGTAATATTGTAAAAGTTTCTCGCAGTTCGAAGGCTTGTGGCTCTGGACAGTCAACCTAGAAAGATTCCCATAACAGGTCGTCTTCCCTGAATGTATCTTGACTGAGAAAGATCAAATGAGAAAACAAAAACCAGATGAGAGGAACTCTTTACCAGGGAGTGTAGTGATAGGACAAGGGGTAATGGTATTAAACTGAAAGAGAGGCAATTTAGATTAGATAATAAGAAGAAATTCTTTACTTCGAGGGCAGTGAGGCACTGGAACAGGTTGTCCACAGAAGCTGTGGATGGCCCATCCCTGGAGATGTTCAAGGCCACATTGGATGGGGCTTTGAACAAACTGATCTGGTGGGAGGTATTCCTGACCATGGCAGGGGGTATGGAACTGGAGGATCTTCAAGGTCCCTTCCAACCCAAACCATTCTATGATACTATGAAATTGAGAAAACAAAGCAAAACTCCAATGTTTCATCATGATATCAGAAAATCCAGCAATTTCAGGATTTTTTCTGCCTTCTAGCTTGGCTTGTTAGAGCCTAAACAGATATTCATACCATTTGTCTTAGTATATTGAGATATTTAACTGATTGTGTTTGTGGACCTAAAATATTAAGTTTCCTATGCAGCCAATGCACACCCACAAGGGTGATTTAAAGCCCTGAAAGTTAGAGATCTAAAACAGTCCATCACAGACCCCTGGGACTCTAATTTGTTCCTGGTAATTTCTGATGTGAAACAGTAGATTTATTTTTTTTAATTGCAGTTGGAAAGCAATACTTTCCAATGTGGAATCCATATGCTTTTTATCAGCTCCTCCTAGCATTGTGGGCTGGCCCATAGCTGCAGATAATGCTGAGAAGCATACCAGCTTTTGCCACATACCAGAGCAAAGAACATGATTTGCAAATTGCTGTAAATAACATCTGAAGTAAATGCTGAAGTGGCTGGACAATCTGGACAGTCAAGTTTGTGTGATGGAGCAACAACACAGAAATATGGGGAAGGAAAATTGTATATAGCTTGAGTGAGCTGATGCAACATGCTGAGATCCTGTTTGCTAGATCAGAAAATAAAATAGAGGTAGCCAGATAATGGCATGGTATGGAAAAATGGAACGGATCTCCTTGAACTATTAAGGATTACAGTTTTCAAAACTCCACACTGAAAAGTTACTTGTATATCACTGATATTGTTTATATGTGGAGGAGAAGGAAGTGCTTTCACAGTAAGGTCTAAATCAGGTGGGTTGGACTCCCCCAAAAAAAGAAACTACCAGTGCAATACAGATACTTCATGGTCTGTAAAGCTGGCACTGTATTTTCTGATATTGTTGTTCCAGCATGTAAGTATAGCAGATGAAGAGCACTGGTGTTCCATGTGCTCAATATAAGAGATGGATCCTGCCCCTAAGATCTCAGAGATTGACCTGGAAAGCAAACTGCTGAGGCGGAATGTAGGCACTTTGATCAAAGCCTCTTATATATCAGAAATGAATGGGTGACCCTGAACCAATGTTCAGGTCTCCTGACTCCTACACTAGCAATTACCTTCTTAAAGACATCAAGGGCAAGATGAAAAATTGCCACCTGTGCTTTCCAGTTGCTATTGCGTAGATCATTCTTTAGATCAGACCAGAATCCCATGTCTCTAGATTGAAAATAATACCAAGTTACTGACTGGTGAAGTATAATGGAATATAATTCGCATTCAACTGGCATGTATCATTATGGTGTATCAATGCCTGGTCAGCCTGGAGAGCTGCATTCTAACCCTGCTCTAAAATGAATGAGATACTGCTCAGGCTGTTTACACTGAATAGCTCACAGGTTATCTCATGCTTGTTGAGTGTTTCTAGCTACTTCAGTTCTTCTGTGTTTCTGAATTCTAAGTACTTGGGAAAAAACAGGCCTAATGTTAACATTATCTAAGCCTAGATAATGTTAGCAGAAGACATTTTCAAATATTTCATCTTAAGATCATGAGATGTTAACCTATAAGACTCTTTAACTTGTAGCTGTAAAGAGAACTGCCGAAAAAAAAAAAAAGTCACCACCAAAATACCAGTGAAGTTCTCAACACTTAGCACTCTTTATTTTGGCCATGTACCAAGAAGCAGACATCTTAAAAGTTTAAGTTTTTATTGAAATTGCATTTTCATGGTGATCTCTTGCTTTGGAACATTACTCATATAGTTCCAATATTAAAAAAAAACAAACACAAAAAAACAAACAACCCAGCCAAAAACACAAATACAAAAATACAAAACCAGATGTGATAGGATTAAAAGTAAGTCTTGAGCTGAAGGAATGGGTAAGCGATCAGGATATGGAGCAAAATTAACTTTGATTGCATTAGTATGTATGCTTAGGGAAAGACAGAAAAAAAATTTCCTACCAGATTTGATACCTGTAACAGTAAAAGAGATTGGAATGCTATCCTGTTACTTTTGCACAAAACATACAGACTTCCACATACTCTGCTTAAACAGATACGTTTCCCTTTCTTCCTGAACCTTTAAAAATTACAATGCAGAACATGAGAGTACCAAAGCTATGTATTTCAGTAATGAGCAACAGTCTACACACATACAGTGTATTAACCAAGGTGCAGGAAAAGAAACTGGCAACTGAGGAAATGCAGGGTTTTTTTTAAAGGAAAAAATAATTATGGGTTTCTACATATGCACTTACAAGAGAGAGGGTCCTCTTCTGAGTTTAACAAGCCACATGGAGAAAAATATGTATCTGTCATGAAACACAAAACAAAAAGTCATGATGATTTCCATCAAGAAATGGAAGACAGACAGACTTGCCTAGGAATCTTTCCCCAAAAGGCAGTTTCCTTTGCTCCCTCTGTAATTCTGTGAAATTGCAGCATATCACCCCTGTGCCTTTCACCCCATGTCTGCCCTGAGGGAAAAGTGCAGACACTGAGATGCCATGCTATTTGATTTTTTTTGTTATATACCTTACTAAGAATTCATTGTATTTCTGGAAGCTGGTTTTATTTTTGAATTCTGTCTTGCAGCACAGTCTCTTAGACCTGTTCCTCTAACAGACTCCGCACCCTCTTAAATGAGAGGAGAGGCACATTTGGTGACTGCTAACAGACTGCACCCCTCAATGCCACTGGCACATTCTGCCACAAAAGGCTCCCTGTAATCTTCCCACAGCCTGACAGAAACTGACACCCGTTGTTGCTTGTGTGAAATTAAACAGCTAGAAATTTATATGAATTTCTAAGCAACGCCTCCATGTTTTCAAGCAGCCAAAGCATGTTACGTGCCTATTCTGAACATGCTTACTGGGAAGCTGAATTGTCTCTCTTTCAGTAAAGGGAATCACAACAGCTTCCATCAGCCAGGTCAATAGAAGACAACCCTGAGTGGCTTATAGTCAGGAAAGACAACACAGTTCCACTGAATGCAACCAAAACACCTTGGCAGCAGATGGATTTCCCATTTATGACACTAAATATTATTCAGAAGAGTCCAACCACCACCAGATAGGTGAAATGAATTTACTTCAACAGCACCAAATTTTTTTTTACAAATGCATGCATAGTTTTTTTGATAAATCCGTCCATAATTAAAGAATCAGTGAAAAGTGATTTCATGCCTTTGTAAACCTTCATGACTGCCAAGAACACTATGGATCTGGTAACTTTATACTACTGCAAACAGGTATGCTATTGTCCAAGCTGAGACCACCTTCCCTAGAGGGGAAAAAACATGTAGTCCCAGAATCCTGTGTATTTAAATTACATGTCATGGCCAAACATGTGGCCAGTGCAGGCATGAGTTGTAACATTCAGGTATGGATACAAACAGTATGGTGACATTTCAATCGAACAGGCAGACAACATCATGTATTAGCAATAAGAAGTAAATATTTTTACAGTATCAGTGCTATGCTAATCCCAAAGTTCTTATAAAACGTTCTTAAACTGTTTCAGGGTGATGAAATGCCTATGCACATCAGAAAATAGAACTCATTCTTTTGCGCCTTAACCTTGTTAAAAGAGAGTATTTTTATGTGAAGACACAGAAATGTTAGACTAGATATTTAAACCCCAATAAAAGTACTACTGATGTGTAAAATGAACTCTATATGTCAGAACCCCTTTGATTCACTTTTATCCAGGTATCAGCTATGGAGAGAGAAGCAAAATACACACTGCTGACTCAGTGATGCAGGTACCAATATCTTATAAATAGATGCATTAGGTACTGATATAAATATGGAGAAAAAGACTTATTTTTCTCCATATTTACATAGAGAAAATATGGATATGTTGGGCTTTAGGGTATGCTAGGATATTTTCTAAGAGCTATGTTGATGGTGTCGGAGAGTATACAAAAAAAGGGATACATAAAATGTTAATGAGATAGTAAAAGTGTTGGAGTTAGAAGATTTCTCAGCTTCAAGTTTCTGTTTGAAGCTAGATGAACAATTTAATAAACTGTTCCCTTGGAAGCTTTAAATTTTGAAATGTTGATGAGGTTTTGCTAGCCACTCTATATACAGTTAGTGCTGAATTTTGTCATCAGTTGGGATGAAGAACCATTCATGGTCTAAGAAGATTAAAACTTAGAAATATCTCTTTGGCAGACTGGTAAGTATTGAGGGTCTGTGGGTTGTAGACCGCTTTCTTTAAAACTTAAAGGAATGCCATAATTCCCTCAGGTCTCTTATTTTGAATTCAGAAATGCCTGTGTTACAAAAACAAAATAATGAAATATCTCTAAAATATGAACTTGTGGCATGTATGTCCAAACAGCTTCCACCAGCTCTAAATGAGAGGTCTCAGCAGCTTGTATAAAATGAAGCAAAACAAATGCTCTAATATTAGTTTAATAAACAATAGCCTCTTAACTTTGTAACCTTCTCGGTAGTGTGCTATATGTAATGCAGTGTGCTATTTAATTTCAAATTTGACCAATGCTAGAACAGTATTTTTATTGATGGCTGTTCAGCATCTCTAATTTCTAATTTGCTTTGGGTTTTAGTTTAGATATTCTCAAGTGCATCCAACTAATTTTTTTCATATGTAGCAGTGGAGAGAAAAAGAAGTAGAGCCCTCAAACTGCTTTCAAAGGGCCATTTATAACTGATATATGTGATAAGTTACTGGGTTTCTGTTATGCAAAAAGAGGGTGGTTTTGGTTTCTGCTGTCTATCTTGTAACCACCTAACCATTCATATACTATGAGTGTTTATACCTAAGTTTAAATGACAGTTAAACTAAACTGCCCTGCCCAAATTCCTTAAATAAGTTTAGTCTCTCTTGTGTCCTTTTTGCAAGCTTCTCTTATTGTCATGAAATGCGCGCCGCCTGCCTTTGGGTGAGGGGGGCAGGAACAAGCATCATTATACTTGAATCCTGCCACCGAATGAACAGTTTCCGTGTTTTCTTTTCAGAGGCCTCACTTGCCCACCTTCCCAATATTTTTGGGGTCTAAATTTTTTGAATGCTGCTGTTGACACATCTAAAATCTACAGTGAATGCCAAGAAGAGGGTCTGTCCCTGTTTTGCCCGTACGGACTGTGTTCATTAGTAGCATCAGTGGTATCAGTTCCTCTCCTTCAGCAACCCAGCTTAAATTCAGTCTATCCCACATGCATTCCTGTCACATTCTCTTCCTGCTGTATGATGCCTTCTCCTGCTTTTTTTTTTTTTTCTGTAGTTCAGTAATCTTACAAGAACATAATTTAATGTGCCAGGCAGATTGTATGTAGTATTTAGCTGATGTTCGTGCTGTCTTTGCTGTATGTAGCCGTGATGATGTAAGAAGTTAACTGAGGGATGAAGAGAAACAAGACTTGGACAGAGCACGTATTTGACTTTGTAGTCACGGGAATTGCTTCCAATGTGCAAGAGGAAAAGCTAAACAGGAACACTTCCTGAAGCCTTCACAGTTGGGGTAATTAAGAGTACATCAGACTAAATGTGCTGTATGATCATTCAAAAGAGATGGTCTCCGTGCTTTCTTGTACATGTGGGTTTTTCCAATAGCTTCTGTGTGACTCACTCTGCTCATTTTGCCAAGGCAAGCTAAAATTTTATTTGTTACTACTTATTTCACTGCAGAGTGTTGTGGATTATTCTGGGATGATCATTAAACCAGTAACTGGCCCTTTGCAAGTTGGCCTTCACAAAGAATAAACCACAAATAGTCTGCTTAGTAATATATAGGCTTTGTGACTCAACTCCTTGGGTTTTGTATGAAATATGCCTCCAAGATGTTGAGTAAATTGTGCTTTCTACTGGGATCAATCCAAATGTACCAGTGGCCGATGTACAGACTCACAAAATGCTGCAAACACACCTTGGCAAAGGCAACTACCAGGACCTGTGGCCGGGCTAAAGCCTCCTCGGGTAATGTATCTGTATCATCAGTTGATAGAGAACTGTGGGTGGGGGCATAATTTTTGTAGCTTACATTCTTCTCCATATGTTTGCAAAGGCACTTCAGAGACTCGCTGGGGTCTGTGAGCTGTTTTAATTCAGACCACCTCAGAGGTGCACCGCCACACGGGTATGCTTGATGTAGTGCTGGAACCCCTAACCAGTACTTCAGTGTTTTCCCTAGTTCCTTCTCTTACAAAATCATCAATTTATATCCCTGTACCTCAGCCGGCATTTAACCGGTGATCTCTGCCCCCTCAGCGGGCCGCAGGGCAGGCTATAACCGGTGCTTTTGGGTCCCGGCAGCTTGTGCCGGGCTGTGAGGGGTTGGCCGCGACCGCACTGCGGCCACCACCGATATGGCGGTCTCCCTGGCGACGCGCCCAAGATGGCGGACGTGACGCCGCACTCAAGATGGCGGCTGCCCTACTGCCCCCGCCCCCTGCTGCCCCCAAGATGGCGGCGGGGCGGG